>JAEIIL010006491.1:0-46305 GCA_018905715.1 Drosophila lini | reverse complement strand
TATTATCCAGAGTTCATTTACTTTTATTGCTTAAACAAATTTAACAATTAAGTGTCATGGAATTATGCAACTTCATGAAAACTAGTTTAAATATTAGCGAAAAAGTTTCACCTACGGGAAATTACACTCGCCGCCACAGAAAACATCATTCACAACTCATGCACAACTGACAGCTGGGGCAGTAAAAACTTTTGCATAATCCATGATCAAAATAAAACCGAATTTTGCTATTGAAATTGTGTGCACAACGGGACAGCGGCAATTAGAGGCTAGCTAACGGGTATATCCCCACTGCGTAGTAATATCCACCGCAATTGACCTTTTGCAATTCTTGAATAATTTATATGCACGCTAATTATGCTTAATGCTGCCATGGCAATGGTTTTTCTGTTACAGCTGCTGCTGCTGCTGCTGGTACCTGACCGGTGACACAAAACATATAGAATATCGCATCCGGCGACAAGTTTGCAGCCGGCTTCCGGTTGGGCAATTAAGTTGGTAAAGGGGGCAATTTGTATAAGCCACACCGTCGCCGTCGCCGATATTGTTGTTATCGGGCTGTTACACACAGACACACACAGAGGGTTTCGTAATGCTCGTTGGCCATTTTTCATTTAATTTACCATCGCACACACACACACAAACACATTTTATCTGGGCCATCCTCGAGCTGGCTCTTTATGGCCTGGAATGTGGTGTAAGCCCTTTTGGTTTGCTTATTTCGTTATCATTATCCTGTTATCCTGGCGAGGAGGCCACTGCCTGCTGCTTGTGCCAGGAGTGGCGCATAATTAAATTATCTCGCAATTGCCTGCTAAGTGCGCCCGACATTCGTTTATGTAGAAATTTAGCCGGGTATTACGAAGGAGTCTCCTCCAGCTGCCGCTTTTTTAATTTTTTCTAGCCCTCCTAGATGGGTTTTTTTTATATTTATTAAGCGTCCCTTTTTTTGTCTTTTTTTTTTTTGTGTTGGTATTTACTTTTGGCCACTTCCTGGCTTTTGTTCTTTTTTTTTCCTGTGTGTCGGCTTGGCCTAATTATTATCTCTGGAATTTTACCCACCCGCGACGACTGACAAAAAACCGTCAATAACTTTGAAGAACCTTAATTATTTTGGTTGGGTGTGCCTTTCTTATTTTGTTTCTCCTCCTCTTACTCCTCGACACAGGCAGCAAAAAGTTTCTGCGGCAGGCCAAGTTGTTTTCACTGTTGACCCATTTGGCAAGGCCTCAGCCTCAGCCTCAAAACTGGACTCGTTGCAAAGTTGAAGACCATTTTCCGATAAAAAGGCAAAGTGTTTTGCCGGCCCCGCTTACTGCAAAATCATTTTGTCATCTACATCTGCAGGCGCTCTCCCTCTTCCTGCAGTCGGCACTTTGGCCCAAGGACAACATCAAAGGCTTTGCATAACAAATGCATTGTTTTGCCTCAACTTCTCGGACTTGTAAGTATTGTTCCCGAAAGCTGTTGCACAAACACACATGCACACAGCACATCCTGTTTGCTTAAAAGCTTCCGCCAGAGCCCCTGAGTCTCTCTGGCTCTGTGTGTGAGTGTCCTTGTTGCTCTTAGCAAATGTGCAATTATGACCAACCATGTGCCATGAGCCACAGAGGCCCAATGATTGACGCTGACTGCCATAAATCAATAAAGTGCAACTTGAGCATGGAAAAATGTCAACGATTGGACAAACAGAACATGCCTTTGCCTTGACCTCGTCCTTCGCTTCCTCGAAAAGCAGAATTTATTTGCAAAAATAATGCCCATCATTGTTAATCAAAGGGAGACGAGGCCGGATCCGGGGAGTAACCCTAATGCTGACGCTGGTCAGCCATTGTTGTGTTGTCCGGTGGCCAACGATGGCGATGGCCAGACATTTTCTAGTCAGGAATTCAGACCCCGACGCTCTGGCTTTTGGCCCAGGCCTCGGTCTCTTCCTCCTGCCACTGCTCCTCTTCTATTTTCGTACTGTGTTTATTGGTATGTGCCTGACGCTGTCTGACATGCGGGACAATTAGGGGCGAGACACTAGGAATTAATTCTTTGGATAAATGATAAGATGCCTAACTAATACTATACTGTCTCACTTGAAGTTCCCAAAAGACTGCCCAAAAACGGTCATTGAAAGGACCACTTAATTCAGCAATTTTCGGTATCTTGAGACCTCTTGCTGTTCCTTAAGATCTCTCAATGTGTGCTTAAGTGTGACTTATCTTTATTTCTTGGTTACATAAAGAAGACCTAAAATATTTTACTTTTTTTTATATTTGTTTTGTAATATTTATAAATTTTTTTATATGATAATATTTCAGGACCAATTAAAGGTTAGTAAAACCAGAACCAATTCATAACACAACACATAACTAATGATAAAGGATACCTGCTACATCCAAAACATTACAGGCAAAACATTGCCATTTCAGGTAATTTGTTATTATTTGGTTTCTACTCAGTTATCCTGGCCTGTGAACATGTTTGGACGCATATACACAAGTCCACACTCATGTCCTTAACAATGGACGTTGGCAAACAACAACAATGAACAACAACAACAACAACGACAACGACAACAAACAGCAATAGCCCGAGTGCCACTAACAACAATGGAGCACAAAATTGCGGCTGTCATCAGTGAGGAAATTTGCATTTCGCACAAATTGCAATACGTAAGCTCTGCTTTTTCTCCTCCATATATCCCTTGCTCTCTTCTTTAGTTCTTTTTTTTGGGTCTTTTTTTCGTATCCAACTACACAATTTATTGGGCCGCATATCAAATGATTTTCGGGGGCTTTAATGGGGTGTATATATAGATAGACAGATAGCAGGCCGGGGTCCTAACATGGAATTATTTCGAACTCATTAGAGAATGCAACAGCAGCAGCAGCAACAGCAACAAGGAAATTGCATTTACCGAATCCACCTCCGCACGCACCCCTTCGTACACACACCCTACTCCCCCACACACATGCATATCAATTAAGTCCGAATTGGGTGTGTGTGTGTGTGTACGATTTGGGTGGGCGACAATGAGGCTGCTAATGGGCGTTGGTGGGCGTTTGCCTCATTAATGTTGCACGGCCTGCTCCGGCGAATGCAGTTAATCGAAAGATTTTCCAGTCAACTGGCGTCGCGAGACTCTCTCGACTCCCTCCTCTCTCTCTGTTTGAAAATTAGAAATCACGGAAATAGTTTCCGCCTGTGCACTGAACTGAAGTGGGCGTGGACGAGCCATAATTCCATTGATTTTGCCAGGTCCTCCGAATGGATTTTAATTCAATCATTCACAGCTGAACTATGCCAGAAGCAGTAGTAGTAGCTGCACGGCACAAAAACCATTAAAAGTGGGTAGACTTTCTCGGGTTTTTATGAAATTATCGATAAAAACAACTTGATTTTTAAATTTGATCGATAAATATTTAAAATATATAATTTTGATCAATATAAACATCAGTTTATGCATGTATTATCGAAAATGTTATTCAGAAAATATCCAGCTGGTTACACTTTCTCCGGGTTTCTAAAAAAGGTTGAAAAAAAACAACTTGTTATTTTTTTTTTATCGATATAATTCATCGACTAACTCTGATTATAATTAACTTTACTAAAAATCATACAGTAACATTTAATACCAATATATATTTTCCATATTTTATTGTTATATTTTCGTCTGTGTAGCAATGACGTTCATTAGTCGCGTGTTAATCATACGCCACATTGCACAGCTATGAGCTAATTAAGGCTCGAACAACTCTAGCCCCTCGAGTGATTTAATAGATTTCCAGTTTGACATTTTTGTATGTATTGACAGCAACAGAGAGTGGGGTTAAGTGGCTGTGGTAGTGGGGCCCGGCCCCATTTGAGTGTTTGCTGTGTAATGAATGGGTTAGCATCCTTTTTCCTTTGATTTATTGGTTTTGCTTTCAGCTCGGTTTTTTATTTCGATTCTGCAACCCACACAGAAAACGTGCTTTGCATAATTATATCACTGGAGAGTATGGTCAATATCCAGCTTGGGCTCATTGATTTTATTCCCCCAGTGAGATGCTCAAAACATAAGAATCCATGGTGAAATTCTCGTTAGGTGACCAAAGCGCAGACGGGTCTAATACCGAATCTGAAATGTTCACGAAGAGCTCTTGCTCAGAGGAGAATTCAAAACCATTTGAGAAGGCCACTAAGGGTACAAGGCACATGGTGAGCGCCAGCAGGCAAAAGTAGTTGATTATGGATGTGATCTCCAAGTTGAAAATTGAGTCCTGTTTGATCCTTATTTCCAGGATAATCACATCCGAGCAGATCATATCACAGGGTAGATTGCCAGTTAAGAGCTTGGAAATCAAATAAATTATATATTATTTTATTTAGAAACAAGTTTTTCGATGCTCACCATCATATCCACAATGTCCAGGGTCTGATGGTAGCGACTTAAACAGCGATTTGATTTCCTACTTTTTAATATTCTTCGGCTGATGCCTTTAGACCTCCAAAGACTCCCAAGAAATTTATCCCTCTCCGTTTTGTAGTCCCACACAACCGTCAGCAGGGTGCCGAAAAGGAAAAACATGTTTGCCAAGTATCTAACCTGCCACAGCTCCACTTTCATCAGAACCAAACGACTCAGTTCCCAGTCGAAACCCGCCTCGAAGATGACGCTCCTGTAGAAGCAGCACGATATGAGAAATATCACCGAGGCAATGTACACACTGAAATAATGGGATATATCTCGCTGAATTTTTCTCAGCTGGCAGTGAATCTTTAGTACATTTCTTAGCATTTTCCAGCGCTGCTTGTACCTGAGGTGAGCAGTTAACACCTGATTTATGACCACATACATCGATTGCAGCCAAATGTAGCTATTCACTTGGAGCAGGAGCTGAAAATGCCAGCCAATCAGGCAAGTAGTTATGAACATTCGCTTATATGCGTAACTGTCAATCGCCGTTAGTTGCCAGTAGAAAACTGCTACTACTTCGATGGCTATCAGAATGGAGCAACAGAAGGCCCGCTTTACGGACACACAAAAAAGGGCGCCCATCGTGGACTGCAGTTCCGAGTGCAGTTTTGCCATTTCATTTAGTGTCTCGAGCATAGAGCTTTTCAGCATTACATAGTACACGCAGGCCAGAAAGTAGATAAAGTGGCTACCGCGATCAACAAAATAATTGCGAATAATAGCGTGGTAACACACTAGACTCAACAGGGTCCAGAAATGCATAAAGTAAATGAAAACCTGGTGACCGAATGTGAATTTCTGGGTGGCCTCATTGAATCGCAGGTTGTATATGCACAGCAAGTGGCAGAACGTCTTCTGGTAATCGAAGTATCTGACAATGTGGCACACGCAGAGTAGATTGTGCAGCTTGTGCAGCGGCGCTGACAGCGGCATGTTTCCAACTAATTGAACTAACGACATCGACGGCAGTCAGGCAGCCAGGCAGCAGCAGGACACCAGAACACCAGGACAAAAGCCAGAGGAGCAAAATGCGAGTGGAGGCAATAACAATTTGGTGAGTGCTTAGCTCTAATGTGAGAATGGCGTTACACAGTGATCAAAATAAAGAATATTGGTTGGGTGTCAGCCAAAGTTTTTCTGATGAATATCAATAGTCTTGAATGTAATTTAGTTCGCTGCTGAGAGAAACTTATAAGGTCTTTCTGCTGTACATTGCAGGCAAAGCATGAAAGAAGGAGCATGAAAGAGATGTGGAAAGATCAAGCATACATGGGCAAAATGTTTTTCCTTTATATCTAATCCATTATAAAAACATAAAATATATCTAAACACATAGTATTTTATATTCTAAACTACAATCTCTATTGATATCGATATTTTCACCATATATTCGACATAATAACGTTTTTTTTTTTTGTGGGACAGTGTAAACCTGCCCTTTGCTTGGGTACCCTGGACAAATGCTTTTAGCATGAAAAAGCATTCTGAGCTGCGGATAATTGATGGCATCGCCACACACTGAAACCACTTCAATTAGCGGACTCTGTAGTCAGTCCCCAATCGATAAGTTGCACGCGCTTAAATATTTAAAAATTTTACCCGAAACGAAACGAAATGAAAGCGGAGAACCGCTGTCAAACCCACTTCAGATTTGCGTCGCTCACGTAGCAAACTAATTTATTTGCAAACTGGGAATTCACCGCAGTCCAAGCCCACCTTTGCAGAAGCGACACGAGCCCAGCGAAAATAAAAAAGAAAAGCGGAAAATAAAACGAGGGAGTGTGTAAACTCGGTCAAACCTGGCTTTCGGCTCGGCACCGAATGGCGATTGGCGATTAATTTGTTCAAGTCTCAATCGCTGCTTACTCTCTCCACACTTTTGACTTTCGACTTGCCACTTGCGAGGGAGATTTGCATGGCAGCATATCGGCCATGTTCATCGCAGCATAACCCAAAACTGTCAAACTCAAGCGGCTCCTTCGTTCTACGTTCCTGGCATAATACACTTTAAGAAATGTATTAGTATTTACTGAAAAATGTGAATGTAACAAATTATTGGAGTAACTTTTCTATCTTAAGAAATGGTTTCTAAGAAAAAATGCATATTCTTATAATTCTCAAGTGATTATTCTGAAGAATGAAATATGAGGAAGTAACTTCACTGAACTCTTAGAGTCTTTTAAGAATTATAACTAAATGAAACCTTTATTAAATCTCGATTCTTTCTATATATTCTACCTATCTTTCTCTTAGTGCACCTACTTTTCTACTACGCTTTCACTGCTCGCCGTTTACTTTGTCATTTCAATTTTGAATTCGTGTCGTAGCGTTCAACGCTTTTATGTGGCATTTTTAAAATCCTGTACATGTCGGCCCAAGCACGGATATCCAAGGACCCAGGATGAAGGCCCAGTCCGGGCGCCACGTTGGAATTCAATAAAGACCTTCGAGCAGGCCGTTGAGTTCGCAGAAAAGAAGAAAAAGAGGAAAAGGGGCAGACGGTTAGCTGGGCATGTTTGTCAAACAATCATTAGAGACGTCAGCCGGCGGAGGTCCCTCCTGCAGAAATGTGGGCGTTTGGAAAACATCACAATCAGAGCGTTAGCAGCTGCTGTCGGAGTCACATCACACCTAAGAGTAGGCGGCAGATATCTGATGACCTCTTCATTATGTGCAAATTTACGATGTCTGTCTTCATTAGACAAAAAAAAGGATAGCTTCATATCTATAAAATATACAAGAATTATTTACCTTTAAAAGTATAAAGGCGACTCTTTATAATATATAGTTTATATTTTCTCAATTATATTTGTAAATATTGAAGCGAATTAAAAACACTTTGCAGCTAACCTAATTTTCTAAGTACATCCATAGCTTAATTGAGTAAATTTTAGAAAATTTATTATTACAACTAAAGTTGGTACATAATGTTTAGCCCCCTTTTCTCTTGGACACCCCATCTATACGCTTCTCCATTCTACGGATATTTCATTGGCGCAGCTGTCCACTTTCAACATTCCAGGCAACTGCAGCAGCAATTTTCATTAGCTTAAAAACTTTGCCTTACTGAACTAAATTTTTAATAAGTTTGTTTGTTTTATTTTATTTTTTTATCGCTGGCCTCTTTTTGTAAAATGCAAAAAGGGCATGTGGAACGAGGAAGGCGACAGAGCGACAAAACGAGAGAATGAGAGAAGGAAAGAGCATCAAAAACATGCATAAATCATCAAAAGCAGCGCTGACAACTAATGAAAATATGCAAAAATTTATAGCTCACCGAAATCGACGAAAAAAATATTTGGATAAAGCGTATCAAAAAGAAAAATTCCAATAAAAAGTTTAAACAAAAAGGAAAATATAATGAAAAAAGTAAGAAAAGACTCTCAACTAGCCAAAGGCAAAAAGCATTTAAATTGAAAAAATGGCAGTCGAAAAATAAATTCATTTGCTTTATGCATGCCGCACGCAGCAGGCAAAAAAGTGGAGCCCGTGTGGCAAGTGGCAAGGACACAGACAGGATATGCGGTAGGAATTTTATGTGGCAGTTTATTTTTGGCGACACTATCACAGGAACAGCTTCCAGCACCTCCCAGGTCCTCCCCGAACCCTTTAATGCACTTGAAGAAATATATGTACTTTTTAAAATATTTGTTTTAAAAATCATATTTTAAAAGAAATTAAAAATTTGAGGCCAGATATTTGCAGGTTTGATAGGAAAAGTCTGATCATCTTGAAAATATCGATGAATATATAATATAAAGAAAATATCGAAAAAACAAAGAGAATATCGATTTATAATTCAGCCTTTCCGTCAAGTATCGATTAAGCATCATTATATTATATTATTATTATTAATTAAATAATATATTTCATAAAATAATATTATACATATTGACATTCCTAGAATGCTCATAATTTGCAGTTAATTTTATGTTCAATAACAATCACGAATTTTATCTAGTTTTCCTGAATTTTGTTCTCAGTGTACCCCTAGTGTCCTGCCACTGTTTGGCCACTCCTTTTTTTGTCGTACCATGCAGGTTACAGGATGAAGGTCCCGGGAATGTGACACGATGCGGCGTCGACGAGGACAACGATGCGGCCATGTATAAAATTTTTCACAATTGCAATTTGTAATAAAAACATGCACTTTTTGCCATTGTTATATGCAACCGCACATGCCCTGCACCGGGGCAATGTGAAATGGGCATGGCGCTACTGCACTCATACATACATATATGCAGGCAGGGGAAGTTACATGCGTGTAAAACCATTTGCCGTGACGATGAAAAAGTCGGTGGGGAAAAAACTTCGACCAAGATGATGGCCACCAACCGGGAGAGAATGAGCTCCGGTGAGATAGCGATGGCCAGACAGAGACCAGGGGAGAGTGGTGACCTCTTATGGCTTTATGCCATTTTAAGTGCTCAACCCATTTCATAGCCATATCCATATCCACATCCTCATCCACATCCCCATCCGAGTGTCAACTGTTAAAGCGGTCCGGAGTGCAACTCCACAAATAAACAGAGCATAAAATATGATTGTCGTTATTTTTTTCCAAGTAATGTGGCCCATACACGGTGGCATTTGTGCTTTGAGAGGTACGTTAACAATGGAATAATAATTGATGGTGGAATACTCTTCATATTTATGGATGTAAAAAATTGTTTTAAATAAATTAAGCCTGATGTTGATGCGAAACAATAAGTTGTAACAAAGACAGTTTTTCACTTGAAATTGTGAAGAGGTTTAACAGAAATTGCCTCAACACTTTTATGAAAAGCTGTTTTCTGCTTTTACTATTTACTTAATTTTCTTTAATTAAGTCAAAAAGCATTGACCTTTTCAGGGGTTATAAATAATCATTCACGGTATTATACTGAGCCATTCAATTCAATTTCATGGCGCAATTATATCGAGTTATTGGTATATAGTATATATGAAATTCCTTTCTCTTACAGATATAAACTCAATGATAGTTGACCTTTAGTTCATTGCCAAAAATGGAGAAACACGCCACGGCCAGAGGCTTTTGCCTGTGTCACTTGATTTGTGTGTGGTATCAGACTGGACGAATAGGTCTATATTTGGGTTTCTATAATGTCGGCTATGCAGAGCAATTGCGACGTTTCATTTGTGACGAACAACTATATGTACACATAATGGCGGTGGTTAATTTATTGGCCAGTTGGCTTTATCTATGCTTCAGTCAACGCTGGATCTTTGATCAGTTTGTGATGATGCTCTATGTTCCGCTGTATGTTTACTTTTTGATTCTAAGGAAACATCTAACGAATCTCCTGAACGAGTGCGCCGGTATCCAAAAATCAATGCAAATCATTCTTGGCAGTCGACTGTGTGTAAAGATTCACAAGGAGTGTGTATATACCTTGATGCTGATTGTGATGTTTATACTGCTGATTATCTGGCAAATCCGAATTTATTCGGTTTATCAAGCAGTCTTTATATCGGGCGTGGGATTTATCTATCACTTGGAACTGCTCTTCTTTGGCAATTATCTTATTTGGCTGGGCTGCATCTACCGGGCCTTGAACGAGTTCCTCAGCCAGGACATGAGAAGCGATAGACTGTATATATTAAAGGGAGTGCTCAAGCAACAGACAATCATCTGGCGAGTTCATCGAAATGTTTCACGATATTTCGCCCTTCATGTGCTGAGCTTTATGATCAAGCCAGGCATTCAAGTGCTCACGATACTCAAAAGCTCGGGACAACATTTGAATGTTCAGTTGATTCACATAACATTGCACTTACTTCTGGTGGCATTATTTTTGGTAATTGCTTACAATCTGCAGAATCAGCATCGGAAATTTCAAAGGAGTTATCTGAGATTAGCCGATGATCCAAATTATTTTGTTCTGAAATCCTGGCGTTTATTGCAACATCGAACCCTGCCACAGGCCTTTGGTGTGACGTTTATGCGAAAACGTAAAAAGGACAAATATAAACAGGATGTGGTGTCATTGATGGTAAGTTAATTTAATTATTAAACAAATTTATAATTGAAGTTCTGCTTCAACAGTTTTCTAACAATTTTCCTGTGCTGCAATTGATAAAAACACCCCTAGTTTTGGCCACTTTTGGCTTAAAGAACATGGAGTTTCGTCTTACATTGACTATGCTAAGGATCTGTTTGCAGACTCACATACGTGAGCTTCTTCTACTGCTTAGTCTTCGTTTACTTTTCCACAAAAACCTAACTATCGATGACTACGACTATGATTCCCAGGACAATTTCAATGGCAATGTGACCCAAACAATTAGTCAACTATACCGCTTTTATTTCTACGATGAATTCGAATGAATAACAATAATAAACAGGCGAAATGAGCTACATTAACTTAATTATCAATTACTTAACGGTTGCGGCGGGCAGTCAATATAGTAAGGACCCCATTTCACGAGGACTTTTAGTTGTCTTTCGAAATGGCACGCTTTCACTTCATCGTTAAAATAGTTAAAGTATTTCGTTTTGCCTTCAGCGTTTTAGGACTTTTACAGCTGAGCTTCAATGAATCACGAAAATTATATCAGCATAAAGCCAACTGTTGCCGATTTGTAACGGCCATCTTTATAGTACTGATACTCTTTCTCTACAATTTGTTAAGCAATGCAGTGGAAAAAGAAAATGAGCTGGTTAATGCCCTAAATATAGAGAACAGACCTGCCAACAGTGAATTGAGAAGTGAACGATTTTTTAGTATATTTATATTCCTCACCCTAGTCTGGTCTTGGGCTAAAAAGAATCAACTGTGGAATTTGGTAAATGAAGCCCAATTGACATATAAACAAATGAAGTCCTTGCTGGGAAAACATCTGATCTTCGAGTGTTCTTGGCTGGTTTTAATCTACAGCGTTTTTCTACTGCTTTTACTTGCAGTTTTTGGTGGTAAAAGTCTCTATTATGACTGGCCAAAAGTGTTTGGTGAAGAAAATATTATCACCTTGGAAGGGCTGCTTCAATTTTTAAATTTTATAATGGGTTTGCCTCGACTTATGATTGTCCTGACTATGTCGCTGCATATCCTGTATCACCTCATGAATGCCACCTGGCTGCAGTCGCTGATTGAACTGCGTTTGCACAGAAACCTACAATTGTATCAGATTCAGCTGAATATCCTTATTCCTTCTCACAAAAGGTTGAATATTTTGGCTGGCTATTATTTTCGAATGTGTTATATATGCTTCTTGTATATGTTGGCCTTTCGGTTCAATCATTTCCTGCAGTTCTGTGTCTTTGATTCCAATAAAATTACACACAAGACGCAGTATGATTTGGAAGACGAAGCCATTTGGGCTGGTCAAGATATAGACAATTTGACAAATCCCAGGGAGCAGCTGTTTAAATCTTTGCTTATATTATCCTGGCACTTGGCTTTGGTGATGTTGCTTCTGGCTTCAGCTTATATACAGCAGGGAGAATATTTAAGACTAATTCAAGAGAGCTGGAATTTTAAAACTGATGAAAATAGCTCCGAAGTAAAGGCTTTTTTAGCTGAGCAATCCTGGAAGGGACACACATTTAAGAGAATGGATATCTTTGACATAATGGTAAGATTATAAAAATAACTTTAAAGTTTGTATAAATAAAGACATGTTTTCATTTAAAGTTCCTTTCAGGAGTCTCCATTTGCGACCACCAACCGGTTTCCATCTGCTTTCTAACCGACAAGTTCAGGAAAAAGAACCCGACCTATCTCAATTTGGATCTTATCGCAGGACACTTTAGGCTCCTTTTCAATGTGGTGATTTCATCTGGCTTTGTCTACTTTGCGCAGCAAATGGAACTCCGGAAATTGCAGGAATACCTCCAGCAGGAAGGCTAATAAAGTTAACGCACGCTCGACTCATCAGTATCATCAGCATCATCATCAGTAGCGGCAGTGGAGAATAAAATTCATGACAAATTAAATAATAATTAAATTAGTATATAAATAATTTATGCCACCAGAGAACCGCAGATGCTTTGTGTCCATACTCTGACCAACCCGACGCACACCTTTCCCTCAATTACTTAATGAATACAAAGCAGGGAGGGAAGACCTGGCCAGGTTAAGGGCAACCTTTCTGGCCCAGGTTCTGGTATTTTAATGACCTGACCTCGGAGTTCGGCTTTGGCCTCTTCAAATATCACAGACATAAAAAGGTAACCCTCAAAAACTTTTGCCATTATAAACATAAAATGAAAGCAACAAATGGGCCAGGCCCGGCCAGGCCCCTTATTGTTGTTATTCCAATGGGTGGCTTTGCCCTCTCGCATCTTAAAGATACGCACCTTTTTCACGTGGCGCCAAAAAGGTGTGTGTAATTTATGCGCCAAACTTGATTGAATTTATTCGCCGTCGAGATTCACTCCCGGACAACCAACAACACATATCGTTACAGTGAGAGAAAATCAAATTAAATTCAATAAATTAACATAAATCTGGGTAAATTCGCTGGCACTCCGTTACTCGCTCTCCACTTGATATGCAAATGGCAACTGCACGGTGCCGAGTCCTTCTCTTTATTTCATTTCGAGGCTCCAAGCTGGAGTCGGTTCGATCGATTTCAATAAACTTCTTGCCACACGATGCGATGCGAGCAACTGGCAACATATGCGGCATCGATGCAGCCGCTGGCAGCCAGTCGGCGAAATTCAATCAGCGCCCCAAGAGAAGGCAAGAATTGCAAAAGCCAAAAACAGGAAGCGAGTCGAACGAAAAGGCACAGATCTTTGGGTACACTTTGATGTAAATTGGATAAAAATTTAAGAAAAAAGATTTAAAAGCAAGTTTTTTTTCTTTTATTTTATTTATTAGTAGAAATGAGAAGGAAATATAAAGTAGATTTCAAAGTTAAGCTGCTAAAACTAACTTTAAAGTCAGAAAAACTATCGCAGCAAATGAACAAAAAAATAATTGTGTATATGTGGTTTTTAATCACAACTCAAATATATTGTACTTGGACGTCTTATTCTTCTCTAGATAAATTCTTAAAAGTTTATCCCAGCCAGTAACAAACGAAAATCGAAAACCTTTTCCAGTGACATGAGCTTTTTTAAGCTAAGTGAAAGTTTTTATATTCTACGATGTATAGGTCTTGTTTTTATACCCCTATAACTATAGCCTTTTCCGGATAATACATTTCAAATGGCTTTGTTTTTATAGAGTAACGAAAACAGAACAGAAAGAGCCTACAAAGGCTCTAATTACCCAACCATGTTTTAAATACATTTAAATTTATTTTTATAAAACTTTTCCATTTCAGGAAAAGATATTTAATCGCTAAATTAAAGTTTTCTTTAACAAACCTTTTAAAAAAGAAATTGCAGCCCATTTAAAATAGTTTTTTTTTTCAATCCCAATTTAACATTCAAAGTCCCGATAATAAAGCCAAATTGTTGATCACCAAAAGCACTTAGTCCGCGCTGCTATTCGGGCACTTTAAGAGTGCACCTTGAAATGGCTTTGTGGGTCTGTCGCTGCTGACCCGCTGCCATTTCGATACGGCGCCGCCATTTTGTCGGCATTTTTTTTTCTTTGTCGCGCAGTGTGTAGGCGCCATGTCTCCCTGTGTCTGCGAGTCTGTTTGTTGGGCATGATTTCTTTGCAACTTACTCGATGCTGGCAGTTTTGAAAGTCTGCCAAAATGGACAATGCCAGAAAGGCGGAAAACTTCAGTTGGTGAAATGGCAAAACACGAGGACACACACAGCCAACGAAAGGCGTTTCAGGTCAAATGTTTGGCTGCAGTTTGGTGCCGCTTCCTTCGGCGATACATGTATGTGTAATGAGTGCTCCTCACACGTGTGAGTGTGTGTGTGGCATCCGTGGAAATTATTGATTATGTGCGCCTTGTGGGCGGGACAAGGGACACGGTTGATTGTCTGCGGTGACAGCTGTCAGTTGAGCGATTCAGCCGCCTTGACTTCTGGCATGCATAATTAATGCTTATCGTTGGGGGATCACAAAAGTCAAAGGGTTGCCCTGGGATGAATGGTTGGATAGATGGATGGATGGATGGATGGATGGATGGATATGGCCTGGCGAAGTGTGGCTAATGAAATTTTAATTAGTGCAAGACAAGCGATAAAAATACACCAGCCCAAGTTGTTGAAGGGGGAAAAAAATTACCATAAATGGGAACTCGGAGGAAAATCAATGATAAAGCTGCGCCGCATATGGGTAGCGTTCCGGGGCAATTACATGCATCAAAGATTCATATCTCCTAAATGCCGCACGGCGGCCTGGCTTCTTGCTTGCCTGCCTGCCTGCTGTATTTCCCTTTTCATAATGCCATCATAATGACTTTATCTCTCAAGCAGGCAATAAATCTTGTGAAGCCCCCCAAAGGAGGGCAGAGCCCAGATAGCATCCGAAACGGAGGGCTGCGTGGCGAGAGATGAGTTTTGGGGTTGCCATGGCCGCCTAATGAAATATTACGCATACGCACTCATCTAACCCACTTTCTTTTGGCCCACTTTGGCGAGAGCCCATCATAAAAGTTAATTAATACGGCTTGGTTAGCTGTTAAATACAGCGCAAAATATGCCCTGACCTCTATAGAAGCCGCAGCCGCTGACGTCATTTATCTTGCTGCCACGGCACATGGGGCGTATGCGTAATGTGCGCTGACAGTTAGTTGACCGCTGGATTAAAGAGCCTGCAGCTCTTGGGGCTTATCCCGTAACACCCGGGAATGGTATCAGCAGGCATCAGCTATCAGCGAATGGGAAATCATTGGAAATTGCACAAAACAAATTTGCATGTAAATTTCAATGGGCACATTGTCGACTCTAGGTGGGCATTAGGTGGTATATTTATCGAATTAACGATTTCCTGTTTTTTTTTTTAGAGGTAAGGGAATCTTTTTTTATATCCGAAAAATATTAAATGGTAGTCTGAAATAATGAAATTATAAATAATTTAATTTTTGCAAAAGCCTTTCTGAGATTTAAAATGTGTTTGACTTATTAAAAAATCTTACGGTCTTAAAATCACTTCCAAGTCGCTATAAATATTATACATTATTATTAAAAGCCGTCACTAATCATCCCATATTTCTTTGTTTAAACTTTAAGTTATCCCTTCAATTTATTCAATATTCCCTCAACTACCCCGTAATCAGCTGGGGCTAAAAAATATGCAAACGAAGTGAAGTATCTATGTAAATGTTTGTTGGTCTACAGTCTGGCGGCGCGGCGGGTTTTACCTGCTGTTTGCCATTGTTCAGAGCTTTTTCCAGTACCCCAATTTGCATGTCCCGCCCGCTCCCACTTATTCTCCATACGAATACTATATACATATATTTGCATCACTCTCTCGGCTGCCAAGGAAATATGTTTCGGTTTTAAACAAATCCAAATGAAATCTGTGCATAACAATAAAGTTTTTCCCAAAAACAAAACAAAAAAAAAGAAAGAAACTTTTCATCAGGAAGAAAAAACTTTGCCCGAGCTCTGGATTTTGTTTTCTGATAAATTTATACAGATATTGAAAATCTATTTGTAATATTTGTTTCTTCCTTTTTGTATTTTTATTTTTTGCTTTGATATAGAGAGCGAGGAATGCTTGATGAAATTCCGTGCTGTATACACTTTTGATTGAATTTTCCGTTTGCCATTTTGCCTTTCCCCCATTTTTGTGCCTTGCTCAGCCCGAGGCAAATTAAAGATTGCCAAGAAAAGAAGGGATGGGAAATAGGATCTGTAAGCAACAATCTTCAATTACAACTTGGGGTAAATTGCCCGAGGGGAGATGGAGATGTCGAGATTTAATCGCAATTAACGTCATTTAGACAATCGGATAAAACCACAAAAGCCAATTAGTCGGCGACAAAATGGATGATATACATACTTAAATGCAGTTTTAGTTTTATATAAAGAAAAAAACAATTTTATAAATTAAAAAATATATACATTTGGTTTTTTCCTACACAAAAAAGTTTTAAATTTATAGTTAGTCCCCGTACCATTTCGATTCCTGTCTCCAACATTAAACAGCTGGGGAGAGAGTAAGGGGAAACTTTTATTTCCCGTTTCAAAATTTTATTTATTTTAATTTCCCGGGAAAACCGTTTATAACATGGCTGAAAATCATGAAGAAATGCGTGAATTGGACACCGAGAGCTTGGACAGCCTGCGGGCTCCGGTTGTGGTTGAAGATCCTAATTTTCTGCGTATCGCGGTCATAGCTGAGGCCGTGGGTAAAATATATCAATACGATTAATTTGTTTATCAATTCGTTACTCATAGGAGGTGACCCTGGGATTTTTATTGGCCGGCATTGGCTACCATAGCGATAAGTTCCGCAACTACATGAATGTGGATAGTGGTGAGTTTGGCTAAATAAAATAACAAGAATCGTATATACTCGGTTCATTATCCCACACGAATTAGATACACCGCAAGAGGAGCTGGAGAGATTCTTTAACGCCGTCTATCACAAGTCCAACATGGGCCTCATCATCCTCGACTATGATGCCGCCAAGCGGCTGCGCTCGGTGATGGCCAACTGCAACCAGTTGCTGCCCGTGGTAATGACGGTGCCCAACAAAGACTCTCTAATGGCCTATCTGGATAGCAAAGAACGTAAGAGGCGAATACGCGCGCGGGATTCATATTAAAATCTAGACTGGAATCAACTGGAATTCTGTTTTATTACAGTGACCTTTACAGATAACATTTTCTTTGAAATTAATTGGGTAACTAAAAGCATGCAAATGAATCTTATCCCTTCATTAAAAGTTAACGAAGGATGTAATGTCAAAGGTATTAAGTATATACCGTTAATAGTATCATTATAATTGCAAACAAGTGCATAAATATAGATAAGGCTAAACTCATAAATAATGCAGAAATTATGCATAAAATCCAAGCGACAAAAAGCGCAGCTGTCAATTGAATTTATTATATAATTAAGTGCAATTTGCGTGCCGCTAATTGCAACTGTTTTTCGGGGCATCATTCCCTGCTAATTGTTTAATGGCAGGCGACAGGCAGAGACCCTATTACAATACAGAAAAAATACAATGAAAATGGCTGGAACGTGCCCATGAAAGCAGGCAACAAAATCGTTAATGCACAGACATGATTTAAAGCTCATTAAAGTGGAAATTGCACGAGTGTAGGTCAATTATATTTTAAATACACCAACAGACTTTATCTGTGATTAAGCTTAATAGTTTGCCAATTTAACGCAGATCAGTTGTTGAGCATATAATTTAAAGAGAAGCAAACAAGGAAGGCTGACATTTCGATAAGGCTTGTTTAATGTTTGATATTTAAAACCTTGCACATAACCACAGGCATATAATCATTTTTAATCAAAAATCCCATTACTAAAGCAACATCTGACATATGCAAATAACAAAGCCAATACCCTTGATCGGCTTTTGCATATTTTGCGTTGCCTTTAAACCATTTGATAGCTCTGTGGGTGAATGTATCTTCAACCGCAACAATAGTTTTAATCCATGAATAATCATTTTGTTACACAGAAAATTGCATTCGATATTCCCATTGAGTTTTTTTTTACTGAATATTCAGCAATATTTAGCATCAGCTTTTAGGGGGTAGAAACAGAGATTTTTTAATTAATCAATGACAAATTATTGTGAACGTGTTTGCGCTCCGTGTCTGTGTGTGTATGCTCAATGGCTGATTAATTAAACAACAATAAGAGCAGACATCAGGCCGCACACCACCGACCACTGATTTTTATATATTAATTATCAAAATGTTTGCCTGCCGCCGCTGCAGCTGCATTAATGTTATGTGCAAATTTGTATCGCTCTTTTGCCAGCTGGCTATTTGCAGGCTCATTAAAAGCGGACAATGCCTCACTGCACTCGTATCTTTCTCTATCTCTCCTCAATGTTTCCTTTATTAAATGTAATTTTCAAATTAAATTGTTAACTTTGAGAGTTTTTGGCTCTTGATTTTTAAAAAACTTTCTGCGCTTGGGCACTTTTTATGACATTTATTAAGCCCTGTCTCCTGCTGGAGCGCGCAGTGGAGCTTGTTATGAAATGCAAGCAAGTACGCCTGACAAAAAGCGCTGCACACTTCCTGAATTATGAGTACAACTGGCAGGAGGAGCAGGAGAGCAGCGAGAGGAGGAGCATTCTGAGGAGCAGCCAGAGAAGCTGTCGGAGAAGCACGAGTCGCAGAAGAAGGAAGGACCTGCTTAAGACGCTGCACAAAGTCTGACTTTGCACATGCAGCGCTGATTTCGAATGCAGTCAGCTTCTGTTTCTCGTTTTGCTGAGTTACACTCAAAGAAATATCATGCACCAGGAATTTTTTGGGTATTAAAATGAGAGATAGATTTCTGACACAGAAAAAGCTAAGAAGTTAAGTTTGAGGTATCTTTTTCATGTCAATTTAAAAAGAAAGCTAGATCTACTCGGCTGGTGATGCCTCTAAAGTATATTTCTACTTTAAAAAGGCTACACCAAGTTCCTCAGAAACTTGTTTAGAGAAAGGTATCCAAGAGAGATTTAATTATTTGAAATCCTTTGAAATTATATCTTAAAAAATTCTCTAAGAATATCATTTTTATAAAACTATCAGTTTATTTCTATTAAAAACCAAAATATTTTACCGTGTACTGTCACTGCACTTGTGCAACATGCGGAAATGTTTTTGGTGTCCTTCGCATTGTGGCAAAATGTTTATTTCATGTTTCTCAAGTCCGGGCACGTTGTTGTTTTGTTCCTTGCTTGCGGCAGAGGCGGAGGTGAAGGCGTCGGTGTCGGGTTGGCGGATTAAGGGAGTCCTCCTAATGTCCAACTCTCTCACTCATTTCGCACAGACACTGGACTCGAGTGGTCCGCTTAATCTTATTTATTTATGGCAGAACAGAACTACCTGGCAAACCCTGTCTCGTGCTTATGCTTACACAAGTACTTACTGGTACTTTTAAAACCAACCAGCAGCCAGCTCTGTTTATCCATGAAATGCAACGCATATCGAATGCTACTTTAAAGCTTTACAACCGAACGAAGGAAGCCCCTCGTCGAACCGTGGAGTGTAATTGAGGGCAGTCGATTGTTAAATGCACTTACCAAGTGTTTATCTAAGCGGCGAAGCGGATCAAGGTGTTGGATGCTCACAATCGAAGTGGAAAACTCAAGGGCTTTTCTCTCTTTCGAGTTGAGAAAAATGGTTGGTTTTCATGAATTTTCTTAACGTTTTTATTTAAAGACTTTTGTGAAGAGAAATTTGTAATTTAAGAGAATAAAAAAATCACTTTTTCTTGCTTAAACCTAAGACTATAGATAATAACATTTTTAGAGAGGTTCCCCAAAAAGCTGGCCCTATTCTAACGGTTCCAAAATCTACAGCGTACGTACTATATTTATATATCCTGACTGGTTTGTCAGAGGCAAAAATATATGCCTCATTAGCTACAAAATAAATGTCACAAAATAATAATAATATATCAATCATTATTCAACTATTTCTGCTTAGAAACTAGAATTTATTGCATATATCCTCCATCCTCCATCCTCCATGTCTGTGCTATGCCCTCTCTAGCGTATAGATTTCCAAAATAAATTGGCGTTACAGTTGAGTAAACTTTCGGCTAGCATTTGCCATGTGCACTCCCACAGAGCATTTGCATATGTATTATTGAGGCGGGCGGGTTCAAGTTTTCGGGGTCGGTCGGTCGGTTGGTCTGTCGACAGTTTTAAAACTTGCCAGGCAATCAAAGTGTTAACAGCTGGGCTATAAAACTTTTCGCCAGAAGAAACTTTTCACTGCATGCAAATGTCCGACTGGGCGGGTGTGTGCGAAAATGCGCGTGTGCTGGTACTTGTGCGTGGGTGTATCCGTATCTGCAGCTCAGGGTGTGATTAGGGCAGTGCGGTGAATGCACTAAGCAGCAGATGACCCACATTGGCCGTCTATTGAACGCACCGCTGCTCCCCTAATGAGTTTTGCAGCTGGCAAATTGACGCATGGCATTAACACCTTAAATGCCAATGGCAGCAGGTGCAGGATCAATGCCATTAGGACAGCTGGCGGGCACTTGTTGAGTAGTGAAATGTTTGTAGAGCGAGTGGAGCAGAAGATCCTTGGATTATTGAAGCACTTGGAGAATTTAAGCATCACTTATTACTTTATAGTTTTAAAAAGGAATCGATTTATAAAGAATATGGATTTATAAAGAAAAATACAAGATCCTTGACCCTAGTTCCCAGTGTATCTAAAAGCACTCACCCAGCAGATATCGTTCGAATACTGCGAATGAACTACCCATACACTTTTATATACATATATTTTGGATAAAATCACATTTGTCTCTGGCTAAATCCCAATTGACTCCCGTGGCCGCATTCAATCTGTTTAAGCCGAGGCATTAATTTTGGGAGAACCAGGACAAGGACACACCCATGCACACAGCACAGCCAGGAACAGGCACAAGTCAAACAGAAAGCGACTTGTTAAGCTGATTTCGACGTGTTTAAGTTTTGTCTTTTCGTTTGTGTTTACATGTGTTTGCCCGGAGATAGAGCGATGATGGGCGGGTGAAGGGAGACATACACACGCACACACATAGGAACAATGACCCCGAAGAACATTTATTTGGTTAACCCAAGCACAAGCACCCCAAACCCAAGCCCAACCCAACTCCGACTTTACGAGACTGAAACCCAACGCAGATTTATTTGGCCAGGTCCGAAATAGGCGGCTGCCGTTGGCTAAATCATGTCTAGACAAGTGAGCACATATTTAGTGGCCAGAGAAAGGTGCCCCAAGGCGGCTTGGTATAATGGCCGCCAATTAGCGTTGTTAACGCAATAAGTTTTTGCCAGCTTTAATTCAATTTTCCGGATACCACGTTAGCAGCATGATGCCTCCAGCTCAAACATTTATTTAGCCAGTTGGCAGCAGTCCAAACATTCGGCAGGGGATTATTTTTCATCTATTTTTGCAACAATTATCGCACAATTTGCATTCCCAATTGAGAGTCAAACACACAATCACATTCCAAAAGGCCAACTAACTGCAAGATTTCCATCAGTAAAATATATGACTCGACAAATATAAATTTCTTCTGGTCAATAAATCCAAACAAAAACTAATAAATTGTGTTGCCCAGAAATGTCATTTTTAGTTGCAAATAATTCTGCAATCTAAGATATTGTACGGCCATTAAGAATGTGCCACATTCAATCAAGAAAATTGATTTTCTGGGCATGAAAAGAGAGAAGCCTGCCATTTTGGGGGGCTGGAAAAATGGGTTTTTTCTTACCGCATTTTTTTGTGCTATAGAGAAGGTAGCTCAACTAAGTGATTTACTCGGCCTTAAGAGTTAACTTTACTTTTTGAGCGAGGTAAGCGAGCGGCGAAGGCAGAATGTAAACTTCATTAAAAACTTGCACAAAGTGGAGACCGAGACAAGGAAAAGCAAGGATGGAAAGGCAAGCGGAAGGCGCGGAAAAGCGAGAGGTGGCAAGCGGGTAAGACAGACACAAAATTATTAATGAAAGGCTGCTCGCAATTAAGCTCGTTACGACTTTTAACTGCCGCTCATTAAAAGCACTCGTAATTAGCAGACGTCCCTCATAAATAAACTCGGCACATTAAATTAAATGCAACGCCGGCAAAAATCACACCCACACACACACTCAACATGCCGCCATCAAGGAGACAAATTTCCGACAACTTAAATAAATATTGCCAAAAATCATCATTCGCCGTAGCTTGGCGTTATTAAAAAAGTTGTTTCCGCCCAAAAATACCAAAACACCAAGGCTGTCATCGCAAGGTCGACAGTTCCACACTGCTGATCCAGCAAAAGAAATAAAGGAAATAGGCAAATGGCCGGCAAGAAATAGGGAAAACCATACGATGGCCCATAAGCATGTGTGAGTACATTTATTAAACAACTTTCAGGGTCAACGACAGCTGTAGTGGCCAGAAATCAGCATGGAAATGTTCAAGAGGGATGTTCCGTATGCTAATTTCCCATTGTTTTCGTGGGCGGAATGAATAAAGTCCAGGAAACGGCCCAAGGAAGTGCACATTTGTTGGCTAATTTATCAAGTTCAGGGTCGCAAGAGAGAGCTGCTAATAAACTGGTAAGACAACAAAAAGATAAAGCACATAAGAAATTGGCATGGAAATGAAAGCACCTTAAGAAAAGTGTTAATGTAAAATATATAAAATATTAATTTTTGGATTATTAATAATTTGGATTAAAATGTTATTAATTAACTAAAAGAAAACTAGAAATTCACCTAAAATCTAAAAAAAGTGACATGAAGATTTCTGCATTTCTCACTGTGCATATAACCCCATTTCTCTTATTATTCTATAAAACCCAAAGTGATAAATGCCCGGAAGCAACTAGGGGAAACACAAATTTCACTGCTTTTTATCTACGATTCGGTCGAAATAAATTCCCAGAACACACTCGCATCTGTTTCGCAATTTCACAGGCATGTTGTGCGCCAACAACACTGTTGTGTATTAAGTGGCCCCGGCCTAAAAGCATGCTAAACTTTTTTGCGGAAATGACACGAGTTCCGATTCCGAGCGTCGAAAGCGCGCACAACTGACCCAAACTCTACCCCAAAAGCCAGAACTGAAATAGTCCGGTCAGGGCTATAATCATAGACCCGTTGCAATAATAGCCGGGCCTGGCAGCCGGGCAGCAACAACACGGACAATAACCGAAAGAGCTCGAACACGGACAAACAGTGGACTTCCTTCTTCCTTTCGCCTGGCAAATCGATCCGGGATCCTTTGTTGAATTTGTGCCATGTCATTTGTCTTCAATGGCTGCATACAAATTTGACAAACATGCACTGCACAAACAAAACATAAATGGTTTTTTAATTAAAGCAATTGAAAATGCCTGAGAAAACCGACTCTGAGTCGAGCAAATAAATTAAATTTAAATCGTTCGGTGTCATGTCATCATCATCATCATCATCATCGTGACACTCTTTGCAAATACAAAGAGACACACAGGTAGAGAAGATCCTTGCTGCAAATGACATTTCATTTGATTCATTTAAATATATAATGCATCCGCTTTTGTTTTCCCAGCTCTACACAATTTAGAAAGACAAATGACAAATGCAGATGGCAAAACGAAGGAAACTCTGTTAAGGCGAAGACAAGCCAAACAAATGTTTTGCTAAATTTGTGTGTCTACAGAGGGTGTGGAAAGTTAAGCAATCAATAAATAAATGGAGAGCATGTGTATATGAAACGATGATAAACGTTTTTATGATAGAACAATGCATTTTCTAAAATATTAAAACACCAAGGTTTTTCTGAAATGTAAAAAAACAACAACGCTTTCTTGTCATATAAATAGACTTGGCTTTATATTTTTTGTCTTTTCCATTGTTTAGAACACTTCTGACACACATCTGGAAGTTCACCCACATTAAAACCCAAGGAATTGTACTCGAAAACCTCTTGACACAAAATCGTACACACTTTTTGTTTGTAGACTTTTTCCAATCTGTTTCCGCTGCTGTTTTGTTTCCATTATGCTCGACATATTCGTTGACAAAAGGAACAATGCAAACGGATTTCCCATTTTCGCTGCAATTAAATGCACATCAAAACACAAGAATGTTGTGGAAAGTGTCAAAGTGAGTGCGTGTACAACAGGGCGTATGACAGATGTATCTACACAAGTCATACACACACTCAGTCATATGTGACAAATGTGGCTTCAACTTTTTCTTGGCCCAAAAAAAAAAAAAAAAAACAGGAAATCTCTGTGTATATGTATATGTAATTAAAAAAGTTTTATAATTGTGCACAGTGACACGGATTAAGACACACACACACACGCAGATATATTTTACACCTGAGCTACGAGCTTTATGCAAATTATAATTGTTGCAAAGTTACGGCCACGTTCCAAATTATGTTTGTCCAACGTCGTGGCAATAATTAACTGAGAATTACATCAACAGAAAAATGTTATGAAGCGAGAGAAAAGCTTTGATTACACAGAGAAAATTCTTGAAAAACCCTTTAATATATCTCTGAAATATATATTTTTATAAAAATATGTAGAGCAAACTTTTTCTTAAAGAAAAGTTGTAAAAATCCCTTTAAAAACTAACCTTTCTCTAGTTATAAGAATACACAGTTGCCAACTCTAAGCGCTATTCCATCTACGTGCGATCTTATCCCATTGAAATGACACCAGCAGCGTCTTAATCCTTTGACCAGGACATGGCAGCGGAGCTCCCGAGGACAATGCCCGGCCACGCGTTTTAATTAAATTCTTTTGTCGCACACAGCCGGCGAACGAACATGCAAAAATCCAACACTCCAACAACGGGGAAAACCCGGGGCCAGAGTCAGCCCGTGGCAGCTGTGAAAGCGGAAAATTAATAAAAATACTGAGAGCGGGTTATGGCGGAGGCTGAAGGGATAGCTCAAGCTATACCAAAATGGGCAGCCAATCATATGTGGGCGTGGCGGCGGCGCCGGCGTCAGCGGGAGAATGTAATAAACGAAGGCTCTGCGCATTGTTAGATGAATTCCTATGACCTCTGGCATTGATTGCAATTCATTCAATCCCGACCGAACGAACAATCCCCCTTATTGAATCCATATCTCTACGGCTGTTCAATTTGCCATATTCTAATTGAAGGCGTCTGCCAATGCAAACACCAGACCACAAGTCACACACACAGGCACTCTATTGACGTTTGGGGGCTGCCGCAGCATTTGATGATGTGGCGACAATATTTGATTGCTTAATATTGAATTAATTTACCATATATTGCGGCCATGAGGCGTGTGCGTGCTGAGGTTATCCTCAAAATCAACGTGACACAAGGCCCCCCTTCTGCCAACTGCAGCCATTTAAAATGCAATTACAATATGCATGCGACTTTGGAATAAGGGAAAACTTTTTCCTTTACATATATTTAGAGCACAGCAGCTTCAGTTACCTGGCTTTCTTTTATTCTTTTCATTCCACCTGAGGGCTTTCTCGATGCCAAGGCCAAGCAAATTTTATGGGTAATAACAAGTGAGTTTTCGGAACGCATTGACCTGTCCCAAAACAAGATGAAAACTTGAAGCTACAAGGGGAATGCTTAAGGAACAAGTTGAAAGAGCAAAGAAGTAAGTTTCAAATACCCAAATATGAAAAAGTTTTTAGTGGCAGATTGCATTGTTTTTTTACTTTTGGAAAATACATAGAAACTAGTAAAAGTTTAATAGTAAATATTTATAATATTGATATCAGGGTCTGATTATTAAATGTAAAACAATTTAATGTAATTATAATCAATGCTTTATTTGGGCATCCCAGCTTTAGTTTTTGCCAAGTTTATCCATACTTTGAAAATCCTTAAAATCATTTAAAATTCTTCAAGTTGTCAAGGTTGTTAAAGTAATTATTTTATAGACTTTTTTTATACAAACAAAATCTGTATAGGCAAATACATTTTTATCTTAGTTTCTCATAACATTACAGTGACATTAGATACCCTTATCTCATACCTTAATCTATATGGTATTACCCACGCTAAAACTTTCTTTGAGACCAAAAATAGGTGGCCTACAAACGTATGCAATACAAAATTTGTTTTCAACAACATTCAGCCAAATAAGTGAAGCGTGCAGCAAATTCTATTGGACAAAGGACAATGGACAACATTCGCATTAGGCACAAACAAACACAGCACTGTGTATGTACCGTCCAAATTGAAGTCTGTAAAATGGTATTAAAGAGAGAGAAAGAAAGAACTCATCCTGGCTTTCTCCGGAGGGGCAACAATAATAACTTTAGACTGTGTACATATTTCGTTTCGTTTCGTTTCAGATCCGGATCCGGTGGGGAACTCCCGGAGTCCGAAGCCCAAATTGTTTGACTGTGCGTCCGATGTGAAGCGCTTGGCAAATATTTTAGGCCAGTGACTGGGCAGAAGAACGTGTGCCGTCCGTTGTGGTGTTGTAGTATTTTTGTTGCTTTTTGTGTGCTGCCTGTGAAAATAGCAGCACATAACTGCAAATGAAATTTCGTAGATTTCGGTGCAAAGTAAATGAAGAAAAATGTGCAAAAGCAAATTGCCAAGTCGACGACGAGTCGACGAGAAAGATGGGGGAAAATTCCAAAACACTTTGGCTGGTAAGTGGAAAATATTTTCATTGTTGCTGACACCTCGGCAAGCGCGCCACCAAACCAACTCAAGACGGAGCAACTTTTTAATTAAGAAATCTTGCGGAAATTGCTTAAATATTTCAACTGCACTTGCAACTGTTTGTGTCCTAATTGAGACGAGATGGAAGTTTTGCAGCATTGTGCGAAGACAATTTAAATGTCGGTGTGTCTGGTTTGCAAAACCCCATTCAGAAGCATTTATTTATGGCAAATAAAATGCAATTACACATAATATCCCTCCTGCCTGCCGTTGCCTTCAACTCAATTTGGCAGCCGTTGAAGGGGAACAGAAAAAGTGAATAAATCTGTTGCCCACATATTTATTATCTTGGTTGTCGCCCACTATTTATGGGACTTTTATTAGGTTTTATGGTCCATACAGGAGGCTAAATCTACTTAGCAAATTGTGTGAGCGGTGGGAGCAACTTATTTCGATTCAATTGCGAATTATTGGGCCAAGGACAAATCCACCGCCTAGTTTAATCAGCAAAAATATACAAAAAAAGAAATGTATGTTCTCATGTCCTTGGATATCTCACTTCGATGTGTATATGTATGTTTCTGTGTAAATATCATAAAGTGTCGCTGCGGGAATTGACACCCTAAAGCACATTTGCATACAGTTATACCCACAAGCTCCAGCATATATCCACGGGGATGTACGGACAAGGTCAACATAATAGTGGTGGGTTTAACATAATAACTGATAGTACCAAGTATATATTTTTTAAATGCACAAAGTTAATTTCTTTAGTTTTTCTTGAAGTTAAATCTCTTTAAAATATGTAAGCTAAAAATATAGTAGCTCAAATTGTACCCTTTAAAAATACTTGTTCATATTTCAGTGCTTTTATTAATATTTCATTCTCCCATTAATCATTATTATACTCAAAAAACACCTTCAACAACTACATTTAACTATTATTTTGATCACATCTGTACCTAAGGAAACGTATATCTGTGCGCCTTTCGCAAAGTTTCATGCTTGATGCTGGCGATAGTTTCCTGCGGCGCACTCAAGTCGTAAAGCGTCGTGAACAGTATTTATGTTGGTTATTAAATGGATTCAGCGCCAAAACGATTTCAATTGGATTTTCGCTCGCTGCGAATAACTGAGCTTTATGCCGGCGAACAAGTAGCCACATAAATGTTGATGGTCAAATGGTTGGGCGCCTGCTGGCCATCCGAGAAACGAACACCTTTTAAATTGTTATGACCGCTTTTAGTTAAATTGCCGACAGTTGCTGTTCGTGTAGGCCTAAAACACTAAAAAACTTTTCCCCACTATAATAACTTGATATGCTCTGCAGCATTATTTCGAAGAGTGCAGGAGGAGTTGGGAGTTGAGAGTTGCTGCTGTTAGAACTTTTGAAAGCTTTCGTAATCCTGGGCAAAAGGCCAAACCGGAAGACCTTCAACTTATTCAATTTGTCGACGGAACGACGGTCGCAGGACACACAAATGTGGTCGCTCATAATTGAATTATTGTGGTTAGGTTAGGGTTTTCTCAGTAGTTTTTGGACGGGGTTCTCTAAAAGGTTTCCCTCGGAAAATTTCTAAACTGCTAAACCATTTATGATTATGTTGGTAGGCGTTGTCCTTGGCAATTTAATGGCACGAAAGTAGATTAAATGTTTTATAAAAGCTCGTTGATATTAAATATATTGTGCAGAAATGTCAATTGTCACATTGAAATGAATTGTAGGTAATTAATATTAAGCTTTATTGAAAGGAAGAGCGATAAATAAGGCTTAACATAATCGGGGTTGCAACAGAAATAACTGGTGTTTTTGAAAACCTTACAAATTAGGCCACCCAATTTTACTACCTTAAAATTCACAGTAAAACCTATAAATATTTTAAAGTCAATAGTTATACCTGTACACATCCATTGTAAGATTTTTTTAACTGCCCTCCATACAATTTTTCCCTGTTCGTTAACCTCTTTTTGCAACTTCCTATATTTGCTGTGCTTCCTTTTTTCGAGTCAACAAATAAACGCTTTCCTGTTAATTTCTCTTTTAAGCATTGTCAGCACAGGCTCAATAAACATTTTAATTGCTCCATAAAAAAATGGGTAAAATTGGAATTTTCCCTCTCCCATCAACAATCAGGCAACGATTTTTGGCTCAATCAATCTCAATACAATTGCGATTAATTTGACAAGCATTAAATAAGGCCAACATCGGTCGGTTTGTTTGCTTGATTGATGTCGACTGATGGAAGTCGGCGCCGTATAACGGAAATATATTAATAACTTAAGCCGTCTGTCATTTACCTGGCGGAAATCACCGACACCGTCTCTGTCTGACTTGGGGGGGTATCTTTTCCGGCATTTTCCTGGCTTTTTCCTCCTGCGCTCCAATGATGCGTAATAATTAAGAACGCTTCTGCCCTGCTGCTCATTTATATTTACACATTGTATTGGCACTTTTGACCCAACGTTACTCGGACTCTGACTCGGTCTCGGAGAAAGTTTCCTTTGTTTGCAGCGCTAATTAAGGCAGAGCGCCCCCTAAAGGGTCCGAGTTTTTGCCCTTTTGTTTGGTTTTAGCCGTCTCACAGAAATTTTCTCAACTGATTAGCTCCGGCTTGCACTGTCAATGGGTGTGGTGTGGGTGGGTGCTAACTCGGAGAGAGGTTTCAAATAAACAAAAGGAAACTAACTCGACTCGGCTCACTCCCCCTTATTCCACATTGGGTATTTACTTGGTCCGATGCTTGGCCATTTAATTAAGCGTAACCCGCAGTCAAAGTTGCAGTTAAAGTTGCCTTTTTCAGCTCACTGCGGAATGCTTAAATCTATTCAATCGCCTGCGGACATACTTTGTAATGAGTTCTTTGCCAGTAATTGTACGAGGAAACAGCAAGAAAGTACAATTTTTCTGTTCTTTCTTTCTATACTAATTTCTGTATTCTTTAACTATTTGCTCCATGCAAAGTTCAAAGAAGAAAATAATTGTATTATAATTATAAATAATAATTGTAAATAAGTGTTGATAATTTTTCTTAAATTGAGATAACTATTATTCCAATTTTTTCTTTTTATTCCTACAATTTAGACGTTATCCTGGGCACTCAAAATATTTTCTAAATAATCCCCGACTTCATTTAAAATGAACTGTCCTATTCAAAGCCTGCATTCGGCACCATCTGATGCTCTCTCCAATGTTTTTATATTCCACATGTTTTACAACTTTAAACTTAATGCCAGCACAGTGAGCAAATGATCCAGAAACGTGCCGAAAGTGCTACCTTGGATTTCGGGGGTTGAGCATGGGGATTGTATGTGCCTGTATCGGGGAGGATGAGCTGCACTTTAAATGCACAACATGGCGGCACAGCTGCGCTGAAATAACAGCAACAAATTCCGCACCGCAGGAGCAACAGCAACCCGATTGAAGCGGATGCTGCAACAACACAGCATCGTACAGTCAAAATAAACAAAACAGGTGCGCATTTTTCAGGCAGCACAACAGCGCTTCCATTGCCGCCAGAAAGGGTGTGAGATGGGTTATTGCTGCCTGTTGTCGGCCTACAAAGGTGGCCAACAGCACCAACAACACCAGCAGTAGCAGCGGAGAAGTGTCTATAAAAAAAAGTGGACCAGCAGCAGGAGCAGCAGGACCCAACGGCAAACGTTGCCAGGTAGACCAGGCTCAGTCGGTGGCTAACGAGACGCAGTAATTCAGAATGTACATAGCCGGGTACAGTGTGCGGCACAAATGTAGAACAGCTAAGCTTTCTACTCTTTCTAATAAAATATTAATCAACCTGCTAGTAAGCCTTCAGTTCATGATCAAACTGAAAAACCCGTCAAACAATTTCCAGCTGTCCGGTAAACAAGTCTAAATAAATTCCCTATCGAAATTTTCCGAAATATAAAAACTCTAAAGACCTATCCTATAGTTTACCCACTTTTTTTCGTAACTACATTTCTTTATTACCACCATGGGCGACTCATCGTTTTCCGAATTGTTACCAGCAATCGATATGCCGGATCTGCCGAGTTCCAGTCGCAATTGGAGTACCGCCTTTGATCCTGTCTATGTGCCACTGATCACCTCACTGTTTCCCTCCCTGCATGCGGAATCGATAGTCTCCTCCAGTCAAGGCTCTAATTTGTCTTCCTCAAACCCGCAACGTGCCCCAATATCAGACGACCAGAAGATCGAGCTGTTACGCCTCCAAGAACGCGTGGGCGAAGATGAACTTCCCATCGACTGGGAGGGGGGGTTCCAGGAAATCGGAAATGAGTCTCCGCGAGATAACTCGAATGATTCGGACCATAACCCTGATAGATATGGTCGTAGCGTGTATTTTTAATGAATATAAAACACGAAAAAGAACGCAAAATCCGACCCAAATAAAGTTAATATATTCATCTTAAATATTTAGGAAGTAAACTAAAACCCTCTACGTTCTGTAAACTATTTTTTGGTACATATTTCCCAAAGTTGATGTTTATATATGTCTTGTATGGTATAGTCCTGCCTGTACCCAGACTGTATATGCGCGTTTGTGTGCTTATGCTGCTTTGTTAGTACATTTTTCATAATTTACATGTTGTTTGTTTGTTTGTCTGTTGACTTTTTTATGTACAACCAGAGACTTGACTAAAAGCTGCACACTCTGAGTGGGCGTGTGTGTGTGCCAGTGTGTTTCTTTTGAAACTGGTTCAATGCTTCGACAGACCTACCACACACACACACATTCAGAGTCTCTCCATATAGCCATTTTTTCCAGGTTCGTTATTTAAATTTTCCTTGACGCTGGCACTGCCGGTGCCGCCGCTGCGCTCCATAAAAAAATAAGCCTATTTATTTAATTGAAATGCCAAACAGCAACAACAAAAACCACAAATAGAGAGCGCGGGGTGAAAGAGGCTCAATTTTTATTTCACACGCTGTGCGATAATTTTTCCGCCAGCGGAAAAACTTCCTTCCACATACAGACACACCCTCAAAAAACCCATACACATACACACATTGATGAGCGTCAATATTTGCCAGAGGCGCTCAGCGAAATTCGCTGTAAAACGCAAACAATTAAGCATTTTGTGCAAATAATTACAAGAGCATTTTATAGCCCTGGCATTGGTTATTCTTGTTGTTGTTTGCTACATTTTGCGTGTAATTGAAAAAGATTTCTGAAGTGATAGAATGAAGCTGTGATACCTCTTGGTTTAGTAGGCATTGACTGGATTAATTAATTATGTTATTATTAATATTGTGGTTAAGTAAGAGGGTTTTAATTTACAATCTTATAAGACTTTGTCATGACGATCTTTAAGGGGAACCTCGTGTTCTTACAGTAAAAAGAAGTACCTTCCTAAAATATTTATGTATTTTATAAAGTGTAGACATATTCCAGAGCTAGAGTTAGCTAGAGTTTTTGGAAGCTTGGCTTGCTAATATTTTTTATTTAAATAAGTACAAAAATCTGTCAGACTTTATTGTATAAAATTATAAATATCAATGTTTAATATATTATATTTCTAAACATAATCGACCCATTGCTACCCTTCAATCTGTTTCAAAATGTGCTGCATGGCGACAGGCGCAGCCATTCAGAATTAACTTTTGTGTGGCCATAACTTTGCGGTGGACTTTGGCGAAACTTTGTTACATTTCTGTTGCAGTTCCTAAGCAGCTTACCAAAGAAAAGTTGCCTCAAATGGGTTGGGGTGGTGGGTGGAGAAGCACTGGCAAACAGACTGCTAATTTAATGCTCCAAAGAGAGAGAGAGAGGGGAAGGGAACCAGAAGCTGCCTCAACTTTGACCTTTGGCCAGGGCAAGCTTGAAAATTATTTGCGTGTTTCCTGCTGCCACACAATGGAGCCCCGCCCGCCCGCATTTATGAAATCAAATTATAATTTACAATTTGAGTGTTGAGCCTCAATTTGAAAATTGTTTTCCTCTCCAACACTAATTTTTCGTTTTCTTTTTTTTTTTTTGCCGACCAGTACGAATGAGTATTTTATTGCTATTTATAACGACGTGCGAAATCTCACACATTGTTCACAACGTGCTGCTGCTGCTGCTGGTGGTGTCTTTCATGTTTGGCAGTAATAAAACGAAATGTTTCTGTTCCTTGCCATTCTTTTTGCCATGTTTGGCCTGTTGGGGATTTGTGGCACGTCTAAAAATACAACAATAAATGAAAAAGAGACGAGAGCAGAGACCAAAAGGAAAATTGTTGCCAGCTGCTACTGCTGCTGCTGCTGCTACTGCTGCAAGGGCAATTAAAACGTGCTACAAAACAAGACCAACAAAACCCTAAAAACAACCTGAAAAACCAGCAGAAAAACGAAAAATTGAGATAACAAAACACAAAGTTATTAAAGTGACATTTTTACAAGTGTATGTGGAGAGGTGGAAAACAAACTCTCAGCGACGACGACGACGACTACGGCTGAGCAACAAAAACAGGCAATGTCAAAGCGAAAACGCAAATCCAATTTTAAGCCGCCCCAAAGCCGCAGGCTAAACCAGAAAATAAACCAAAAAATAACACAAACAAACAAAAAATACAAAAAAAAACTCCCAGCACAACACTAAAAACAATGGCTACTTAAGCGCCGTGGATGCGGATTTGGCTGTACGAGGGTGTAGATGTCCACTGGCCATGAAGCGTTTGATATGCATGACAAAAAACCATAACGAAAATAAAGACAAGCACAAACACCAGCAACAAAAACAACAAGTTTAAATTGTGGCTTCAAATTAAACGTTTAAAGTGGAAACAACAAAAACAAATGCGGCTTTATAAGTTAATGCCGAATTGCCTTGAGTATATAATAAATTACCTAAATAAATACAAATTCCTTAGTTCGAGTCAAAGACAAAGTAGTACTGACGTGGAAACTAAATATATACTACATTTATAAACTAAACCCAATTTAAAAACCCTCTAAATATAAACTCTTCATTGCCAAAACTTAATTCATTTAAAAATCCATTTAAAAATACTTGCGTAAACAAACTGAACTGTCGATAATACAATTTGCCATGCCTGCCAAAACTTTAAAGTTAATCAAAGTGTTTTCAGACCCATCGCTAGTGCGTCTAACTAACTCCTCAAAGGCTCCCCCATCGAACATTTCCACTATTTACAAGTTTAAGGACAAAGTTATCATGCCCAAAACGCTCATTTTCCAGTTGTCCCTCCCGCTTGTTGTTGTTGTTTGCAGTCGATATGACCGTAAGGCAGCTCTGCCACAACAACGTGTTCGTATTATAGGCAAGAGAGTAGTCCAGGTAATTACGGCATGGACCTGGTCCAGGACCACGACCAGGCCAGAAGCCAAACGCATAGACAAACTAAAAATACAGGCACGGAGACAAAAGCCCAGAAGTTGGCCGGCGGCGAATTTGTCAACATGAAAATGGCAGCGGCACCAACAACAACAATAAGCCATAAACTGTGCTCTCATTTGCACCAGTTAGTTAGTTAACTTACCTTGTTGTTGTAGCTTGTACACTGAAAAAATAATACTAATGCACGAACTTAGTATAAACACCATTTAACTAAATTAACGCCAGATCATTGCAGTGTGCAAATGTTATTATAAAATAATTTAAAGAATATATCGCTAAACAAAGCGATAAGAAAGAAATTAAGAATCTTTACTCTTTATTTGGTAACTTTTACAAATGTTGCTAAATTTGTAGTAACAAATTTTTAAAACACAAATTTTTATTGTAGCAATGAGTCAGACTCGGAACACTCAGACAACATTTCCACATGCTCGGTTCAATGTCCCGATTGTGAACAATCGCAACCAAATTGTTGCCAATCTAACCCATGCTAAAAGGATGTTGCCAGATTGGATCCCCAAAATAGACGCTTGGGATTGGTTATAAGCAATGATGAGCCCGGAGCCAGTGCAGACCCCAGAGTCATCTTGGCTCCCCTTGTCAGAGTGATTGAGAAAGGTAAACCTCAGAATCTCAATTTCAGCAAATGCGTGCCCATAGCCGAGTTCTGTGATAATGTGATGGTCGTCTGTGCTGATGAAGAGCCTTTGAATTGGATGATCGTCAATACGCTTTGTCCGCCCCATACGGCCACACCATTCATTGAGTACTTTGGACTAATCCCGGCCTCCACTGTTCTGCCTTCGTCAGAGTTCAAAGAGGAATCGTGTTCTATTTTAGAATTTTTCGAAAATCAAAACAACGGAGTGGTTACGCATAAGTGGGTTGTAACGAGACGTTATTGCCTGGATCGGTGCTCGGGCACATACCCCGAGAACCAGTGCAAGGAATCTATGATAACGAAGTCCTCGAAAAGAACTTATCGAATCTAAATGCTCTAAATTAAAGTATCACTTTTGGACCGTTGAATTAAAATTCGATCACTAGTATTCATGATTCTACTGAAATTGATTTTTTACCTCTTGGACCGATAATTTTAAATTATATTTTCAGTACAAAAACTTGTTTTATTTAGAAATCTAAATTACAACAATGCAGTCCCTACATTTTTAAGAGCGTTATTGATCGGAGTAATCATTTGTCTGCCATTAAGACCTTGCAGTACCTCGCTAAGGTGAGGAGTCCAAGCCCCAGGACCATGGTCGTAGGTTTACACAATCAAAATTACATACAAATAATATAAATAATTTTTTTTCTGCCTGTATTTATGTGGTTTTTCAAAAAAGTCTGGCCCCAGGTAAATGTAAAGGGACAGGGTAGGGGCATGGGAGTTTCCTAAGGTTAGACATGCCGCGACATTGCCGTTTGGGGAACGCTTTTGACGCTTTCCGCTAATTTTCCGGCTTGCCTGCTACACCTGTCTGCTGGAAGGAGGAGGAAGGAGGCAGTTTGGCACTTGCTTTTTTATGCCGCACCACAGACGACGCCTTTGCCACGCCCCATTTTGGCTGTGTGTGTGTCCTTAATCCCAAACGCTTTCATTGTGCATAAATTACGCCGCCTAAAAAGTTCGCCTCACACAACACAACACCGGAGCAACGCCCACTCGACGATACCTGCGTATATAGAGCACTCGGCACAGCACTTCTCTTTACCTCAGCTGCCTGTCTCGCCCCTCTCGCTCGGCAGCCTCTCCCCCCTTTTTAGACAAATTAAAAAACTCTTATCGGGCCTTGAAAAACTTTTCCGTTTTTCACTGCGGTTTCCTCAGATAGGGGAAAAAGCTTTGCTGTTCTATATAAATTGTGGTTGCTGTTGTTGTTGTGTTTTGTGGGTTTTGTTGTGTATAATAGGACTTTAAAATGCTTTTTGAGTGTACAATTTCTTGCAAAGGTTAAATGCCTCGTATGCGTGATATTCTGTGCAAATTATTGCTCATACGCACAGGTGTCCCGACGTTTAAATGTCAGACAGCAAATTGCACAGACCAGACACCAGCCAGAGTCGTAAAATTTGAAAGACTTTAAGAGATTAAACGTCAAGGGAATGCCTTTGACCTTCACAACTGATTGAATTTACAAAACAGTTTGTTTGACTCTTCGCCGAAACACAAAAAGGGTTCGGTAATCTCCACTCAAAATGCAGTTTGCATTGGTTTTCACCCACCCACTATGACGACACAAAATGGATTATATCCAGCTGTCTGCTCGCTGCCATGTCTGTGGTTTCGCTGCAATTTCAGGCGCTGCCTCCTTACCTGGGCAAGCCTGACCTTATTTTTGGCATTTGCGGTAAACCATTTTACTGCAGTTGAGCTGTGTGAGAATCTTTGATTGAATTTGTGGGCCGGTGGCTGACTGGTGGCCTGGTAACTCCCCCACGCGCAGCTATGTAGTTTGGTTCATTATGTTAAATGAGACGTGGCATGGCATCATCCATGGCCATGAAACCTCCATGATTTGTGGAAGACGGACTACGGGTAGGCTTAAAATGTAATTATTAACTACACCAGCCTAATTATTCCAAACACACGGCAACCGGTGGAAGACAGCCTCTCACAAAAGCCTTGGCTGCCGGCCAACTTACCTACCTTTGGGTTTCCTTGACTACAATCTGTACGGACTTGTCTTGGCCATTCCTGCCTGTTGCTGTGAGCTCATTTATGCACAGAGAAAAAGGATCTATTACTAATTTAAAGTCGTAATTGTCACCATCCTATGTCACCTTAAAATTAAAAACTATATTTGGTACCTCAAAAGTATGCATAGACCTTTTTTAAAGGGGTTATAATAACGCAAGAGAGTTCTAAAGCACCCTAGTATAATATTTGAATTCCATTAGGCATTTACTCTAAAAAGAAACATCACAACCTTTCATTGTAGTTTACTTTCAGTGAAAACTTAAGGCAGATCCTTACGGTCACCCAGGAGGACAGTCGAGACTTGCTGGCGCCTTTTCGAGAGCCTGTCCCTTACCCTTTCTCCGGCCTTTTGGTAAGTCACTCATTCAGTTAGTTGGCTGGCGTGCGAAGTGCTAGGCAGCTCGGCAGCTCAGCAACTCAGCAGCGTGTAAACATTTTCATTCGCTGCTCAGATCCTTGTTGTTGTCGCTGTCAAGTTCTGTTCCGTGTACATTCAAGTGTAAAATATTGAATTATGATGGCAGCTGTTTCTCAATAAAGGGAGCAGGGCAGGATATAAAAAAAAAACAGCTTGGGGAGACTGAGAGCAAGAGCAAGCAGCATTAAATCTTTGCCACTGACAGCTACTTGAACTCATTCTTGTCATGCATGAGTGTCGAAATGCGAGACAACTATAGAATTGCTTGCTATTCGTTTATGGAATATCCTTAAAGAATACTCTATATATAGTATTATTCTAGAAAAACTAGAGTAAAAATACTTAAATATGTTTATTTCTATATTAAAGAATACTACAACTTAATGGTAAATTATCAAAGTTAAAAGAAGGTCTCTAGTTCTTTACGTCATAGAACCTTTCCTTTGAGTCGAGCAAAGAATGCCTCATTCATGTTTAGCCAAAGGCATCGAATGAGGATAGAAACTCAAAGGGAGCGCAGGTCAAATCTTTGTATAAATTACACAATCAAAGGTAAAAGTTCCCTCTGACATCTAATGCAATTTGCAAGGCACACGACGGCGGTATACGGCAGGACAGATGCAGTTTGCCTGTCAATTTAGGGCAGCTGATACAGCTTCACCTCCGGATCTATGTGTATACAGTTACATCTGCTACTGCTGCTCCTGCCGCTGCTGCTGTTGGCGAATTGAATTATAAGCTGACAAGCGCGCTGAATGCACCACACGGCGTATGTGTAATCCATGCCGAAAACTACAAATTGAGCGCCGGCAAATGCTACCTGACTGCCAAAGGAAGAAGAGTTTGGATTGAGGGCGGGGGAGGATGAACTCCCACCATCCAGCATCCCATATCCTACATCCAATATTCTCTGGTGCTGCCAAAAACTCTTGCCTTGCCGTGTTTGCTTTCGCTGGTGGAAATCTAGGTTGAGTGGGCGGCAAAGTGATTGCGATTGTCATCAGTCAACGCTCTAAAAGCAATTGTCTACATTGTTTGGCTTGTTTGGCCAAGATGCACACTGCCGCACACACACATCACCCACCACACACACCACACACATCACACACACACGCCGCCAAATGCCATGAGCATTGTCTTGGCTCGCAAGTCCACGCCTTTGTTTGCATGCTCGCTGCTCAGTGGGTCAGCTTCTGGTAGCGGCTCCAAATGGGTTACTCGATACGTTTTCCTGCTTTAGCCTCAGTCACTCAATGTGGTCAAGTGAGCGATAGAATGACGACAGCAAATTAAAGCTGATTAAGCAGGAGCACTTATTTTCTCTCTTTATTTCTGTTAATAAAAATGCCCTGGAAAGTATGCTATCTTCTGGTGATTTTCAGCAGAAGAGGAACGGAAGTAAATAATAAAGTTATACAGATTTTTCTATTTATATATTTTTATCATTTATAGAAAGCTATAGTTTAATTTCTGAAAGCGATGAAAATATATATAAGTATTAATATCTCAAACTTATATCAAAGCTTAATTGTTGTGATTTTCTAATCGTTCGTAAGGCATCTGATAAAGTCTTCCAATTATATTTTATAGATAAATAATCATATTTGTTTCGGTTTATCTAGACCGTTTTAATATTAAGAGTCTACTTTGCTTAGAAATAAATAAACGCACAGAAGAACATCACTAGATCGACTCGGTTGTTTAACCTGATCATGAATAATTTCATATACGAGATAGAGATATAAATTTATACCTGGCAACAATATAATTAAAATTAAAAAACCCTCACCTGCAAGACTATATAAATATTTGTGATTAAAATAAAAAAACAAAATAAAATTTATAAAAATAAAATCCCTTTACAATCTGAGAATAATTACGCAAATGTAAGTTACAAACAAAACACCAGAAACAACCCTCGCATATTGGACTTGCTGACATTTAAAGCATTTGCTCATTTAATGATTGGACTTGCCTGACACCACAGCAGCAGTAGCAGCAGCACTTAAGCCTAATTAAAATGTTGGCCCCTAATTAATTAAACAATTTTTGTTTTTGTTTTGGAGCCCCCAAACAAAAAAAGGGAAATGACAACGAAAACAATATAAAAAGGAAATCAGGCCTGCGTGTCATTATCAAAATTCTCGGCTCGATTTATGTGCCGCCCAAATAAAGACAGATAGACTGAAACGCACACACAGGCAAAGCGAGAGAGATGAGGAGATTCCGGCCAACTGCCAACATTTGCTAAGCGCATTAAAGCAAATTTATGTGCATGAACCGACCAACAAAAAAAAAAAAAATGGAGCTCACAATTTTATCACAAAAATTGCAAGCCGCCCAAAAACTGCCACGCCCCCGCAACCACACAGCCTACTTATTTTTTTCCCCTCTCACTCATTTCACTTTCACTGAGCGAAAGAACGAACGAACGAAGGAACATTTGTGGACTATTTTGATGCATAATTTAAAGGCGGAACCGAAAAGAGCACGGCGCCGAGCGAGAGCTCGGGAAATTTAAATGCAAATTTAAAGTTGCCGCCACGAGAATAAAGGAGGCAGGAGGAGGAACTTAAAGTCAAGGCAAGGCAAGGCCTCAATGTCAAAGTGTGTGTTCTGTTCAGGCCTTTTTTTTTGTTGCAAATGGGATGTGGCTGTGGGCGTGTCTCGATGTCAGAAATGCTGACCCTCATTAGTTTGTTCGTTCGTTGGCCGCAGATAAATGTTATGTTACATCTGGACAACACGGGGCAACATGTGCCAGTTTAGCTAATCATATATAAAATTTGCCAATTTTTGGACCAAGGACGAGAGACCCTTGCCCATTTTTGGTATCATCATCCATGGGTATTATGCGAGATTTATAAAAAAAAAAAAACTAGAAAGAAACGGAAACAGAAACAGAGGCCAAATCCCAAGCAAACGTTTGAAACTCGCAGGGGAAGTGTAACCTTAAGGGGAAACATGAAACCCACCACGTAGCTGCTTCGTCAAGTTTCCCCTGCTTGTGGTGAAGTTGAAATCTTTTCAATTGCAAACGCGGCAGTGGCAGCCTTAATTTATGCAAGTTATTATAAATTTACACGAAAAAACAACATTAAGAGCGACTTGTTAAGGGGGGAGAGGGGAAAGAAAAAGGCGGACGGGGTTACTGTGGCTTGCTCATAAAGGAAGCAATGCTTAAAATTTGTTTCGTGAATTTTTGTGTGTTGCGGTCTTGATTTTACGATGCGCAACGGAAGGAAAAATAAAATTATAACAACTGCTGAAATTGAAATAAAGGAAAGCATAAAATCATTAGCAGACTTGAAACTGCATAAAGTCAGCAGTCAGGGTTGGGCAACTTAGCCACTCAGCAGCTCCCTCTCTCTTGGCAGTTTAACTCAATTGAGCCACTCATAAAAATGACTACAAATTATTATTCAAAAGAGCAGCTCAAGTATCAACCAGAACGAATACTGAAAATAGTTAAATGCCAAAGACTCGAATCCCAGTCAAGCCCAACCAATTATGGCAATCAATCGACATGAATTAATTTCATCAGCAATTAGGATAAGAAAATACTACAATTTCTGGCTGACTGAGAATTGAAATCCGAGTCGAAAACATTTCAATTTGCGGATGGAGGGAGCGAAGGCTGCCCTGGCTATCTGTAAATTAGCTTGCCTATGCTCGATTTCGTGCGGGTGCCGGAGCGATTAAACTTTGATGTGCCCTCAACATTTAAAGCGCCAATCAAAGGCAGCGAGTGCAAACAATTAAAAAGCGTGATTCTTCATTGGCTTTTAATTGCGCCAGGACACGCCATGCCACGCAAGCCAAGCACATGCCACATGCAATATGCACAGTGCAATAAAATTAAGGATTTTTGAGATAAAAACTACACTTTGGGAAGAAAACTGCTACAATTTAAGTGGAAGGAATGCATTTGATTCTTGGGCAAACAAAATATACCAAAAAATATCTTGATTTGGTTTGGAAATCCCTATATTAATATGTTTATTTATTCAATATATTTTTTCTGAACTTGGCACAGGTCAGTTCGGATGGCATTTAATTAGTGCCTTTCCCCATAAAACTTTCCATGAATTTAAGAATTTATTATTATTATTATCATTAATATTGTCAATAATTCTGCGTAGCTCCTACCTCCTATACATAAAACCGTTATTAATTGAATTTATGCCATTTTATTTTCCCGTGCATGCAGCGAAAGTTTAACTTCTGTTGAATCGGCAAGGCAATCATCCTTCAACTCCCCCTTCTCCTTTTCAAAAGAAAAGCCATTGCGAAAAGTGCACTCGACTCGAGCCAACGACTCAACTCAACTCTGAACGCTGAACTCTGAACTCGGAACTCGGAACCGATGTGAACTCGACTCAATCAGGGGAGTCAATCAATCAAACAAATTGCACAACTTGCTTAACTATGCATATTGAATGCTGTCACAGACGTCTCTGTGTGGCTACTAACCGTTATAAACTGCATAATTTATGACGTTGTCTGTCAAGCAATTGCCTAAACCATCTATTGATACTCTCTCTCTCTGGATTTTTTGCACCACTGTACTACAGTGCCACTGCACTTTTTAGCAGGGTAAAAAATGAAAAGGATATTGGAAAACCCAGTGAGGGGTAGACAAAGTTCATGGCATTTTGGGGCAATCAATTTAAGTCTTTGACTCTGTGCTAAACGAAGTCTTGCGGTTAAGAGAGAAAAACCAATTAAAATTTAACACAAGAATCGATGAAGCCAACCGCAGACCGACGAGTCAAACTGAGGGGGTAGACCCAAGACAAAGGGCATTTAAAGCAGGTTCGTAGAGTGCACCAATGGGGCCAAGTACCTTTTATGAAAAATGATTAGTTAATCTGGTTTTAATTTACTTGAAATTTTGGGGTGAAGTGAATATATGCAGCTAAGTAACTCTAACTCTAACTATACCTCCTTAAAAATCATTATAAATACCTACTTTTAATATCACTTTAAATGTTTCCTACCTTGCTATACTTATTATTTTGCATATTAAAAAGCTTCAGTATTTTAATTTAAATTAAATTTAAAATTCCCTTTAACACATTCCAGGAAATAATGCAATAAATTAAAGAACTCTGAAATTGTTAACTTTTTTTTATTCAGGGACTTTAAAATGTCCTCAAATTTCGCGACTCTGTTGTCTCCTCTCAATCGCTTTTGCAGACAGCCAAGGAAACACGTAGTCGACCCTTAAATTGACATCCCTTTCCACTTTCCCATTCACACTCTGCCGACCGAAAAAAAGAACACACAAACGCCTTTGGATCATCCCCTCTTCATTGTGTGTGTGTGTGTCATTAAGGAGAACTTTCATCATATGTTGTCGCCGTCTTCGTTTTTGTGTGGGCAAGTTTTTGCGGTTGAACCGAAGAAGAGTGATGGGTCGAAGGGAAAGAAAAGAAATTTGCACAATTAGCTTTTATGCGGTATTGTGGTGATTAAATGAGCTGCAAACTGTGTCAAGTGTATGATGATGATGACAAGGAGCCAAGCGGCAGGCACAAAACCGTCTGATAAAAACAGGAGAAAATACAGACTGTGCTGGATATGGATGGCTCAATAACAAATTGATGTATTAATCAATCAGACAGACTGAAGGCGAAGTTCGATCCAGATTCGGGGACATGCACAGAGACACCAGCAGGCAGCAACAATTTTTCAAAATAGGCAAGCGCGACTAACGAGCTGATATATACTCACAGAAACGAAAAAGAAAACCTCTTCCTAGGTGCACTGTGGAAAAATATAGCTTTATGTATAGTTTTGTACTTTTAAAGTCTTTCCAAAATGTTACAAATTTTATTTAAGAGTTTGTAAGCCATTCTCCCTTAAGCACATATATATTTTCTCCATGTGCTTGTGAAATAAAAGAGGTTTCTCCATCAGTTTCAATTTCCTAAGACCACAATCAATACCCAATTTCAAATAAATATTTTTTTGCAGTATTAAAGTAAGGGCAGCCGGAGTAATGTGTAACGCCCTCAAGCCACTTTTATGATGTAGCATAAAAACGGGCGCGCGCTCAAAGACAAAAAGCCATCATCAGCATTGGTCGCTAACAAGCAATGTCCCACATGCCACACACACATCACACACCACACAACCTACGCACAAACAAATGACCGCGGTCAGATTTCCACAGCCAACGAAAGACAGGAGCACGAGCTAGCGGGCATTACATTTTATGACATTTTGAGGCCCACTAAAGTTCTGGAAACGCATTCAAAAGCCTCAACAGCAATTCTTCACATCAAAATTAAAGTCATTTCACGGTGAAATCGTTTTGTCCACAGCCGCCGCCGCCTCTTTAGCTTGTGGTACAACGCGGCGAATACGTGTTAATAACGCAACGTTCGGGACGTGCCAAGGATTTTGAATTTGTCGCGCAGGACAAGCAACGGCGACCCAGCCAGCATTTAAGGTATTTTTATGTGAGATTTTATTTAAAAAAATTAGCATATTTTATGGCATTTCTTCGGCCATGTCATAGATATCATCAGCTAAATTTTTGACAATGTTAAGAGGATGGCTTTCATTTAGGATGAAAAAAGAAAGAAGCTAGGGACAAATGGATCTTGAGGCTTATTTTTATAGATTTTAAATGACAATTGTCAGAGAGACGTTGATTCTGGGATTCTAGAAGTGATAAAGCTCGGAACGTATTGTTTATATTCGTTATAGGAGTGTAAGACTTATGTTGGGGTTTGTAAACGATTACTAATCCTTAAATATAAAGAGTATCTAAGATTTTATAAAAAACAATTCAAACAAAAAAGAATGTAAGGAACTTTTTTAGTAAGTACAAGAGATTTATGCTGATACCATGGCTCTTCTCCGGCTTACGCATCTCTATTCCAATCTAGGAGATTGCTCTACCTTAGTGCCAAGTGACAAATACATGCATTACCCCGGTCTCCGTTATCGCATTCTATCTTACCAATCGCTACCACTTCATTCTGCCATCCCCTAAACCCCTTTCAGCTATCAGCATTCCAAGAGGGATGCATTTAATATTTAATTTCAGCTGCTGGAGCTTCACAAGCAGCTGGAGAAACAGAATGCGCTACTTTTATTACCTTTGCACCGTTGACACAACGTTTAAATCCCACGCCATGTTCACTGACAATGCCAGGAGCAAAGGGATTCGGATCGCAGTGTATATATATACATATATAGTAGAGGGGATATAGGGGCACGGGCCGCGAAGGTAGGAAAGTGGAGGGTCACAAGAGAGCAACTGCATGGCTACATTTACACAGGGAACAACACAGGGATTGGTCCACAATGGAGTGCACTCGGTTTGCAATTTCGCATTTATTGTCAAGTGGTTTCAAAATACATTACAGCAAAAGTTTTGTCCCGATTTTTCTACTACTCTTACTACTCTCACTCCGCGGATTCGGTTTTGCCTTTACTTTTTTTTTTTTTTTTGTATTATGGCAACTGAAGCGGACAACGAACTTTAAGTTCATCAATCAAGAAAAAAGTCGTCTCGTTTTCGGTTTCGGGTTCCTTTTTACGGTTTTTGTTAACTGCATTAAAACTGAGGGGCTTTCTGCTGCTCAATCAATGACAACATAGCTGATTTTATGCTTAGAATTCTATTCAATCATTTATGTTAAATTTGATTAGGAAAGGAGAACGAACCCAAACACAGCAACACAACACAACACAACACGACACGAAAAAAAAGAGAAAAGGAAACCTCTGCTCATCAATATTTTCTAGGCCTTTATACGTATAGCTTCCTGCTTGAACCTCACTCATCCTTAGAGTGCGTAATAAATTCGCTTATGGCTAACGCTGGCAGATTAAATGGCAGCTGATTTATTTCGAGGCCACCCCAATTCCCCGCTCCCCATATCCCCGTTCTCGTTACCTTGCCGTAGCAATACTTCGCTAAGCTCAAACAATTTTGTCAAATTGACCAAACTTAAGCTTATTTATTATGTTTGCGGCTTACACATTACACATTAAGTCCCAAGTCCTGTCTGTCGACTAACTAAATTGGTTTCTCCCAAATACACAACGAAATTTGAATTTATTGCCTGCAAAGTCTTTCGTCCTTGGGAGGGTGGTTCCCCAATCTCTGATATCTACCACTGATAATGTCTTTTTGTTTGCCCAGCAAGACTGTGCTGGGCAGCATTTAAAGTTTATCGCAATGAAAAATTATCAGACACGGCCACATAATCTGAAAAGCATAACTTTGGCTACTTACTGGAAAACTATTTATCCACTGACAAATGATGCTGCTTGGAAAAGTTTCTACAGCGCCACGCAAAAGGCAAAACAGTTTGTGCAACTTTCAAAATGATGGCCAGCGCCACACATACAAACAAAAAATTTACTAGCCAAAAACGGGAGCGGATTTGTTAAAGAACGGGTCCTAAAAAGGCTTACAACTATTTGAAAGTTATATTATTGCGGGACGACCCTTTTGGGACCCATTAAAAGTTATGTTTTCCTGTCCTGAGTTTAATTGTTTCAAGATTAACTAAACTTTACTAACAAGTACAGCTACAATTTGAATATTTGGAACTATAGAATGTTCTTTTTGGGTTCCAGCACCTTTATCCATAAATTCTTTATTAACCCAAGACTTTCGTGTTACCTTTACGCCCCTGAACCTAGTCCATTTCTGAACGCTTCATGATAACTATCTTGGCAACCAACAGTTTTTCTTTCTATTTTCTCTGCTGCTTCCATTTCTTGTGTTTTTTTTCTTCATTTTCAAGTCTTGAGCTTGAGTTTCAACTTTCGCTGCAATTACGCGTTCTGCAAGACAAAATCACTCAAACAAAATGGCGCGCGTGCGTTTCATTGAAATCATGATGGCGGGAGTACGAGGCCAAGGGCGTTGGTGGGTTAAAGGCGACGCGTCGCGGTGGAGAAAGCAAAAAAATATAGAGCAGAAATACTGAATGCTGCCGGACCGAAGAGCAAAGGAAAAGTGTGCACGAGTATTTTCCGCAAACTGATTTAATTTTTTATGGAACTCCCTCCTTGTGAATTTTATATACACTTTTTTTCTTTAGCTTTACAGCTTCTGAAGATGTGTTGTTGTTATTGTTGTTGTTTCAGCCTGAGTTCTGTTGTTATTTTTGTTATTTTTTCAACCGTTTCTGCAGTCGAGCTGAACTTTGTCGGTCCGTCGACGCACAGTAGCGCCTCTCGAACAATTAGCGTTGCAAAAATCAAAAAAGTCATG
>JAEIIL010006485.1:0-22462 GCA_018905715.1 Drosophila lini | reverse complement strand
TAAACAAAGAACTAGGACAACCAAGAAAACATTAAAAGGATTATTTTTAAAATATTTATTTAAGCCACTTTATATTTTTAAAAGCAAGAGATTTCTTCTACAACTTTGATATAAAATTAAGTTTCGTTAAAATAACTAAACAGAAGAAAAAGTTGCGTAAAAATAACTTTCATAAAAAGAAAAGCAAAAAATTTAATTTCAAATCCACTTGGGCTCGTCCGGGAATTGAACCCGGGACCTCTCGCACCCGAAGCGAGAATCATACCTCTAGACCAACGAGCCGGTTGAACGACGAGCGCACGAGTTTGCATTTGTAGCGCTCGTCGGATAAATGTGGCAGTGTGACCTGTGACTAAATACTGAAAAGTAAATGATAATGGTTGGTATTTTATGCGGCTCCTTAAGTTGGTCACACCAAAATAGGGTTTTAGCGCTCAGCCGAATTTCAAATAAAAAGCACAGACATGAACCGATTTAAAAAAGTAGGTTTCACCACCTTTCCATGTTTTGCAACCCCTTAATAACGGTTATTAAATTTAAAAATAAATTAAATAAAATCTTGATTAAATTAAGGTAAAATATTAAATTAGGTTTTACTTGATGCTGAAGATAAATAATTAATAATACCACAAAACCTCTTCCTTAAAGCGTTGAAATACCATAAATAAAATTTCTTATTATTGTTTCTATACATTTGTTGTTACATTTAATTTTAAAACAGTACACTTTGGAAATAACGCCACAACAAAACACTCCGAAGACTACGAATCAAAAACAAAAGAATAAACCACGAAATGGAGTCGGAGAATTCCTACGAACAGGAGGAGGGGGAAAGCGATGAGAGCTCCAGCAGCGTCGCCGTCAACTTCACTGGCTACGATGAGATCCATATTAAGCATGAGGCCGAGAAAACCATTTGCATAATGCCTCCGCGCCCAGGAACGGCCGTGATGAATTTCCAGGAGCTGCATATCCCAAGGAACCAGCTAACCGACGTCTTCTATCACATCCAAGAGGCTCAGCGCTGGTTGACCCTCATGGACAAGATGGGTAAACCGCATCGATTCCCATTGCCCACGATTCTGCCAAAGGTTATCCAGACCCGGTACGTGCCCAAACGCCACCTGCCCAAGGATGTGGAGGTGGACCGACGCCGCCGCCAGTATCAGAAGATCAATTTGGTGGAGGAACTGGCCAAGGCGGGACTCACCAATGATATTTTGTCGCCCACGGAGGAGCAGTACAATGTGATGTCCGAGTTCGCCTTTCCCCACAAGTTTCCCCTGAGCTACTTTGATGACAGCAACTTTGATATTAACTCGCCGAAAGCTTGGTTTGAGCTCGGCGTCGTCGGAGACACTAACTATCCGCTGCCAGCGAAGGCCTTCCTGCCGTATAATCAGAGTCTGGTGAACTGTCAGTGGGTTATGGCGGCGGTTACCGCCCACAATGCAGACACGGATCTTTGGACTCTGCTCTCCCTGGAGGACGGGTGCACCTATACGGTACCAAAGCTCCAATTCATGTTCATGGCCGAGGATCCGTACAAGTATATAAATCGCATCCAGGCTGCGGTCCACGAACGCCACAAGGGAGAGCAACTTATGCTGATGGAGCTGATTGTCGACTGTGTCCTGCACGAGGACATTGAGTCCACGGTCTTCTACAGCTTCAAGCCCATCGAAAGAGTGCTGCAGGCGGCCACGGTGTCGGAGCAGTGCAAGAGACGCCTGCGCTCGGAGGTGAACTTGGTGTTTGAGCGCCTGATGGCCCTCTACGAACTGGAGCAGTTTATCCTGAAAATGCCCAAGGAGTTCCCGCAGTTCCGAAATATTAACCTCAAGGAGTTCCTGCCACGCTCCTTCACCGTCGACTTGTCCGGCAAGGAGCGCGAGGAACTGCAAGCTCTGGGAATTCCAATGCCGGAAAAGCGTTACGACTTCCTCAAGGCGAGCCTCTTTTACTGCCTGGGCGGCATTGAGGCCATGGCCGGGGTGAACGGCGAGTGTCAGTATATCGAAACGCTCTCCATTTTCATCTGCACGTTCAGTAAGCCCTTGGCCCTGGTCGACTTCCTGCAGGCACAGGAGGCGCATAGCGACAACGTGGCCACGTTCCTAAAGTTTAACTGGCCGCAACAGCTCACCGGCTGCATAACAGTGGTGCTGCGAGCCCTGGGCAAGGGATGGCTGGATATATCACTGAACAACTGGACGGTGTATCTGATGTGCAAAATCTCAAGGTTCATATTGCAGGTCAAGTTCCGGATGCAGGAGTCCATGCAGGTCCTCCTCGAAACCTCGCTGCTCAACTTCTCGCACTTTGTGTGCGATCCCTGCCTGCAGTTCCTGCACCTGAAGCCCGACTACAAATGGACCAACAACTATATCGACACTGAGTTTCCCTACCACAAGCCGGTGTTTGCCATGACTCTGGGCATAAACGAGGATCGTAAGGTGTTCTACTCCACCGATCCGGATGAGTTTCAGCCCGCCCTTATGGACATCTTCAAGAGGTGCCTGGAAAAGACGTCCGGGGTCAAGTTGATCGACTCGTTTGTTATGAGCTTCCTCAAATACGCCCCCAATTTGTATATCCTGACGGTCGAGCTGATAGAAGACATGTTCCTGGTCGAGAATGACCTGATGATGAGGTGCTACGCGAAGGCTGTGCTGCCACTGAAGGCCTATGCCCGGCTCTACGAAAGATTCATCAACTTTTACCTGTTGAACATAAACCAGTATATGGCGGCCTATGCCGAGGCTCGCAAGCCCTCGTCCGAGGTGAAGCGGGACATACTGGAGCACAAGCGGCTGAAGGAGGAGGTCCGTGTGATCCTGCCGGCATTTATCACCATCGGGCCATTCTACATAAACGTGGACATACTGAAACAGTTTATGATCAAGAAACGCATAGAAATTGTGAGGAGAATCTTTGAGTACTACGTGGATCGAATGTATGAGACGAACGAGAACATCTTGGAACGCTGCCAGGACATGTACAAGAAGATAAACGACAGACCCATGAGCATCGAGCACCTATTTGAGATTCGTGACTATGGCCTGGAGGTGCCGGATTTGGTGGAGGAGCTCAAGGCGGATATACAGGTCATGTGGCTGGAGTACGACCTGTTGGACAGCTTCTTCTACAATCTGAGTGACCACCAGTTCGTCATGAAGTGGAAGGCATTCGCTTGGCCGCACCAGATAATGGTGCGCCTGGCCACCCTCAAAGAGGAGCAGAAAATTGATATTGAAGAGTTCCTGCGACAGCATGGCAGCGAGTGCCAAGCGTTCGAGGAGCGCCTGGAATCGCTGAACGATGAGGTGCAGGCCTACTCCTTGGCCTTCAATACGAATCGCGCTCAGGAGACATCTGTGGACATTAAGAAGACCTGGGCACTCATCAAGGAACTGGAAAAGGTCAGCCAGACCCTGCAATATCGCCAGGAACTGTTCGAACTGGAACCGCTTTCCGTGGAGTTCTTGGAGAGCATCATTGAGAGCTTTACACCGTACAAAAATTTGTGGTATGCCTGTGCTAACTTCCTGAAGCTCCAGGATGCCACCGAGGGCAACCCCATTGCTCAGCTGGACCTTGAGGATATCTGGGTTAATCTTATGAAACTGCGCGATGAGCTCTCCGAATCCATGAAAATATTCCATGAGAAACTTGAGATTAAGGAAGTCGCCCGTGTTTTTATTCAGAAAATCGACGATTTTGTGCCAGTGTACAACAGCATAAGGGATCTGCGAAACGAAAACTGGATGTACATCCACTGGCAGGAGCTCAGCCAGGTGACGGGACAGGACATAAAGTACACGGTTTCCATGAACTATCAGTACCTGATACGAAAGGGAATTATGGACTTCCTGGCAGAGGTTCACTTCATCTCGGAGAAGGCCAATAATGAGGCGGAAACCATACGGAGAAACATCGAGGAGGAGGAGAGAAGGAAGCAAGCCGAAATCGATGCCATTCTGTTGCGAAAGCAGCTGCGCAAGTGCCGCAGGGATATACTCTAATTTGTTTTTCTTAAATAAAACAGAATGTTCAATAGAAGCTTTAAAAATTACTAACAATTGTTTTATTTAATACATTTTAAAAATTGCTGTAATAAAATGTATACTTTAGTACCCATTTAAATTTACCCATCCTTAGTTTTCTAATATCTATTTATAATATATCTTTTAATAATACAAAAATATCTCTTAGTAATAATACTCATAAAAGTAACTGCTGTTGTTGTCATTTTTTAAATTATCGTTGCCAGACTTTTGAGTCTCGAGCGAAAAAGTACCGGATCGAAAGATCGATAGTGCAAAAAATCGATGTTCTGAAAACATTTTAAACATCGGTAGTATCGATAGTGCTCCGATGTTAGCGTCAATCGATCAAAATAAAATCGATCGTCCCATGTTCAACGTCTCGCAAAAACATAAAAATGGAGTTTCAAAAAGTTCATAACTTTCCCAACTATAATCAAAATCTCAACGCTAACAGCGTTCCGAAGCTGTGCATTTGTGAGCGTAAGCGCAACGATCTCATTGTTTGCAGCCGCTGCAATCAATCCTTTGTGGGCCGCCTTGCCCAGCCCTGCCCAAAACATCCCGAAGTAAGTGATTTATGCTCGTAAATAAATAATTAATAATTCGTTTTTACCCCTTTTATAGGTAATTTTCCTAATGGACGCCCGTCTGTGTGCCTTTTGCGGTGCTCATTCCGCTTTTCTGAAGGTGTCCAAACAATAACAAAACAATAAACAGTACAATGTGAAGCTCCCCCATACTGCGCAGCTTTCTTTGACGAAGCTGGGCTATAATATAATCTAGAGTTACATATGCACTATGTAAATGTATAAAAGTTCAATAAACTGACCAAACTTTAAACAGGAAACATCTTATTTGATTTTTATCTTATTTTCTATTAAAATTTGCTTTGTATGTATGTATGTGTCGTTGTAGGTTGACAAGTTTCACGTTACACAACACTGTCATTTACCGCTTGCTGCTTCGCGTGAAAAAACAGAAAATTACGCAAAGTTCGTCTGCATGTTTCTTAAGAATAAGAATTATTGCCTTTTGTTTGTCTTAACTGTTCAACATATCAAGTATCAACGCAAATAAACAAAATGGAGAACGTCTTGGGAGCAACAACAAAAACCAAACGTAATTATGTGCTTAACTTGCAACACAAAAACAACAAAAGAGCTTATTTATTTCTTTAGCAACAGCTGACATCGCGCGTGGCGCCGATCCCGGATTTATTGCCTCTCGCCTGAAGACGTTCTACGGCTATCTGCATGCTTTCAGCCCAAGAAATGTCAAGAAAAACACATCTCAGAATAATAATGACCCACGTCCCTTTCTAAACAAAGGTCATGTAGTCCGTGGCCTTGATGAAAACAACAATGTTTGCTTCCTGCCCGCACCGGAGTACCCGGGGCAGGATTAGGTGATCTTTCGGATGGACGCACGGAGCTCATTTCATTGAAGGTGTCCGAACAAGGTGTCCCTGCACAGCTTTCGTTGACGAAACTGTTACACATGTTAACCAGAGTTACATACGTTTTATGTAAATGTTCCACATAACTTAAATAAATATGGACATACATACTTCAAACAGGCCTTTCATTCTATTATTTAATGTAATAAGTTTTATTTAGAAATTTGTCGATTGTTTATTTACATAGGGCCATTTGTAGGTATCGTTGTAGCCTTGACAATTTGCACGTTATGTAACACTGTCATTTACCGTTTGCTGTGTCAAAAGAAAAGTAAACACATTTTTGGAAAGTTCGTTCGAGAAAAGCGTCTGCTTGTGTTTAAAAAAGAATTGTCGCTTTTAATTTCTGTGTTAACTGTTTATATCAAATATCAACGCAAATAAACAAAATGGAGAGCGTTTCCGACAAAACCAAACGTAATTATAAGCTTTATTAGAAAAAAAAACAGCAAAACAGCGCATTTATTTATTTACCGACAGCTGTAAAGGCCTGTGGCACCAACCCCGAAGCCATCGTCTCCCGCCTGGAGACTGTCTACGGCAATCTTCATGCATCCAGCCCAAGGGATGTTAAGACGTTGAACCCATCCCAAAATAAAAAAGCCTCATGGCGCCATCGTGGCTGTGATGTTAACAACAATATCTGCTCCCTGCCCAAGCCGGAGCTTCCTGGCCAGGCTAAGGAACAGCAGCAGGAGCATCAGGAGCAGAAGATCAAGTACGAGCTCCCACCTGGTTACCAGGGCACCAAAAGCTGTTCCTGTCTTCGTCCGCCACGAGCCTATGAGTGTGGTGTTTGCCACCATTATTTCCAAGGTCGTCTCTCGCAGATTTGCGAGAAGCATCCATCGGTAAGAGAGGCGTTTGGTAAAAAACATAAGAAACTATATACCTGTATTTTCCCCATTTTGTAGGTTGTGTTCCTTATGGACTTGCGTGAATGCCCATATTGCATGGCCGAATTGGAAATGATCAAGGAGTCGCCCATCAGCTGGGAGAATATTCGTAAAATCGAGGACGCTCCTCTCCCATCTGACACTGATATTTAGATCCGAGTTTAAGACTCGTGGAAGGCATATGTACCTTCACCTAATAAGTACATAGCATGTCATATGTAGATCAAAACGTAACATAGATCCTAAGAAATGACTACTAATAACACGTTTGTTCACCTAATTCGTTGCTTTTAATGTTAAAATGGACTGAAGTTGTGCCAGGCAGTGTATTTTTAGTTTACGACTCCCTTTTTAAGCACGACATTTATGAAGTGCGCTCGTATCATAAGCTGCCAGAAAGAAACTGCGGCACGGACATGACCCACATAAACCCTTATGGCCTTCGCTTGACGATAGGGCGGCACAGTTAAGTAGTTAAGTAAGTGAATCCAAGAAAAGAGCTTGCTCATACAGATATAGCCAAGGGGTTAGTGTTTTTGTTAAGGAACTTGTAACCTTTTTTTCTTTCAATAAAACCTAAAAATGTAAGGTTTAAGACTAAGTGTAATGATGTGTTATTATTTTCTTTTGTGCCTGCAAATATTAAATCTTTGTAAGACATCTTTAGCAGCTTCTTTCCGCTAAATGTATGTATATAATATTCTTATTTCCTGCTCTTGCATAAACTTATTTTGTCACCTCTTCATCTTGGCAGCATTGACTCGTCCCCAGTATGGCTTCGATATCCGAAATCAGTGGACAAATTCATGTCACCGATAACAATTCAATCACTTAAGAGTTCAGCACTTTTCGGAATCGCTTTACAATGCCCCAAGCGAAGTCATCTCTCCCTGGACACATTGTGGTACCGTGCTGACTCCTTCGGTCTCTGCCCAACTCTCCTGCTGGTAAGTGCAGACGCTTTAGATTGCATTTGCCTCTACTTATTTTATATATATATATATATATGTTTTTCTCACTTTTTTTCTTAGACTCCCTGAGCTGCAGCAGTTTCTCAACAACTTGGCAAGCCATTCAATGGGATTCACTTCTCCGACTTCTGCCTTAGAGTTCTTGGGTATGTGGATCTGTATTATGGTACTTTAACAGGCGCCAGGTCGTGGTAAATCAATTGCTGCAGTGGCTAAATCCTCCAGCGATTTGAACGGGACACTGCCAGTAGTTGGTTGCTTTTAATGCCAGCTTATTTATTTTGCTAGCATAACTTTTAATGATTTGTAGAAGGAGGTCAACGTTGTTTCGTATTAAAGTTTATAAGATAGAGAATTTATTTAATTCTTAGGCTTAGAATGACTTTAAAGTTTTAACTCTTTCTAGTGCCTTTGTTATTGAAGGACAATCTTATTTCTTTGTGGAAGCTTTGCTCTTAACTTGTTAATGCTAAACTATAGATCGTCATTTCAATGGCTACATAAACAACATCTCTCTGGTGGCACTTCCTTTCTTACTCTGCGTGGCCATCATCCGGCAGTGGCTTCCCCTTTTAACCCGTTTCAAAAACAGCTCCGGCTCTGGCTTCGTTGACAGCAGCAGCCAGTGGATTCCAACCCGGTTTGTGTTTCCATTGCCCAGTTGTCCTCCTCCTAACAGTTTGTGTGAGTGTCTTTTGCCTCCAGGCGCACTTTGGAATAACTTGGACAATTGCTTTCATGCTGATTTCGTTTCGTTTCGCCAAGGAACCCTCACTAAACCTATGTAGTAGTTACTTTCAAACTCGGTTAAAGTTTCCGTCCAAGTTTGGGCTTGTATTAGCAGGACAATTTTAAGGATGCAAGAGTCTGAAAATATTCCAATTAGGGCTACAGTGTTTGTAGCTAGAAATTGTCACAAATTAGGGCAAAACAAATGTAATTAAATTAGACAAATCAAAACAATAACTATTTAAAAGCAAGCTTAAGCTTAGAAATGATGTTTCCATATTTAAAACAAAATATTCAAATTATCTGCTTAGGCAAATCTCTGCATTCCTCTGCTAAAATGCTTGAAAGCATGTCCTTAAATTGCATGGTTACACCCTTTGTGTAACTCCGGGATGCGACATAGACAAGGACAACGGCCTGGCTATTGTCCTCTGTGCCCTCTTTAACTGCTGCAGTTTGCCCCTCTTTTCCTTATTGAAGTGTGCACTTCCGCTAAATGGTATTTGGAGCAAGCACATAAGCTCAAGCCCTGTCTCTAGAGGGCTCCGCCCACTGCTCTTGCCAATAATAGCTCTGAATTTAAAGGCACTTGCAATTTTTATGGCAAACAATGAAAGCGACACCCCAGACTAGAGGAGGCCTTGGCCAGCACTGGGAGATTTTCTCCCATTTGCATTCACATTGTGATCTGTTTATTTAATGACGCCTCTAATAGAGTGACATAGTGTGATTCCTAAGCTAAGGCTAAGCAAGGTTTCTTTAACATCTGTTGCCGTTCATGTATCCATTTTGAAATAGCTGGGAGGATATTAAAATTTATAAATAAATTTAAGAAATTTGTACTAGTAAAACTTACTCCATCGGGAGCCCATCACCACAGGACAAGCTGAATGTTCGCTCAAAGGCTCGGGATTCCCAGCATGGTCCAGATTAAACCAGATCAAAGCGTTACCCTTTTTGGGTTTTACGGCAATTTTAAGTTTGGTAAAAACTGTGGTCCCGCCCAAGGGAACATCTGTGGCCTAAATATAAGTAAAAAGATTCCAAGAATATATCAAATTAGTTTTAAATTTCTCTAAAATATTAATAAGAATATGCACACTTACATATAGCAAAGCTGTGGCTATGCGATCGCCTCCCAAGTCACTAAAGAAATTTGCCTATAAAGAACAGAATTTGTAAATAAAAAATAGCTTTAAAAATATATGTACTCACAGGTCGCTTTGCCAAATCCACATAATCCAAATGCTTACCAAAATGACCACCCAGACCATAATTGGTCAGGTGCAAGCCCATATTCTCTTGCATCTCCAGGCCAGTCATATCCCCGATGCGTCGATTAATGGCAAGTGTAAACGAGGCTGTTGTACCCTGAAAGGATATCATTTTCACCACTCTGTCCTGCCTTTGGGGCTTTCCCTTCCGGTCAAAGTTCACATATGTCCAGCCATCGGTCATGGTGGCATTGAAAATAGCTATGTCTCGCATAGATTTGAATTCCTTGTCATATAAAACATCATGATAGAGCATAATCAAAGGTTTCATATTCAGAAACTCTAATTTAAGAGGTGCCAGCTTAAGGAAAGCTGATGTATCTCTATTGTAGCGACACACCAGTTCGGAGGAAATTCGCTTTGGCCATTTGCCACGACAACCTAGTTCAAGATTTGTTGGCTTACGCTTATGTCTGGCCGCTTCTTCTTGAAAGATCTTCTCATCCCCAGTTAGATATTCATCAATTAAGCTTTTTATGTTGTGATAATTGTCTTTTTTAACTATTTGCTTGGCCATAGCATCCCACTGGGACCTCTCAGCGGCAGTGAGTTTAACTTTATCCAAAGTTATGGCTGAAAATAATACAATTTTTGCTGAAAAAGTGAAAAAAAAAATTATAAACTAAACTTACATTCTTTAAGCATAACCTGGGCATATTTTTTGTAGATCTTCATCCTCTTCAAACCTAATACCCTGTCGTATAATTTTCCTTGGGGATTCTTATGAAGTCTTAAAGCCATGCGATACCAATGTGTGGAATCAGTGAAATGGCTTTGATTGTAATGGAAATCAGCTAAGGAAATGCAGTCAGGAGATGTCAAATAAGAGCTGGAAAGAAATTCTGTTAGATTTATGTATTTATGGTATAGAATTAACAACCCACTTAAATTTCTTATCCAACAGAAAACCCTTGGTTAAATCCTCTGTTTGTTGATTGTAAAATTGTTCAATACGCGTCATACCTTTAAGGGCCACTTTAAGATCATCATGGCTAGGTGCAGACTTCAAATGTATTTTCATTGCCTTGGTATTATTTGGAGCGATGGCTATTTTCATATATTTTAGCCACTTGGGCCAGTCTTGATTGAGACGTCTTAGCAAAGGAAAAGCATTTAAGGGATTTGCCATATATTCTTCTTTTTTCTCTAGGGTTGTAAGCTTTGGTTCCCTTTTTAATGAATGAAGAAATCTAAAGAAATCGAGTTTAATTAATTTTTGTTATTATTGCTCATTTACTAGACTTACAATTTAATTATATCCAACTTGGCTTGCATTTCCCGAACATATATCTCAACGTTTTCCTCTAGAGATTCTTCCAAATCTAAAAGCTTAACCATGCTCATCACAGAAGTGCTGTATATCATTTGATCTTCGACCTTTTTGGTTTCTGCACTGCAGAGGCATTGTGGAAGGAATATTGATAAAAGGTAGAGCTTAAACATAAACCACTTCATCGTAGCTAGGGTATACAACTGCAATCTTTTTAGTCAAGAAAAGCTAATATTTCATGGCTTGTTAGTCACGGTTTTTCTGTTAGCAATGTGAGAAGGAAGTAATTGGATCGCTTGCTAATTTATTTATTAGCAGAAAACATTTTTCTATATTATAAACATTTATTCAAGGGATTTTTCTTTTATCTACATTTAATTTTTAGTTATAACAAATAAGTGTGATGACAGTTAGACAATTTTAAATAAGACATGGAGCTTTAAACATTTGCGGAAACAAATTTATCCACATAGTGAGAGCTGGAAAATACAAATAAAAATATTCATAACCTGAATAATAATATTAATATTTGAATTAAACCTACTCCATCTATCTCCATTTATAACAGGACACACAGAGTGTTTACTTCTTGTATCAGTTGTTCCATTATTGTATAAATTATACCACCAAATGGCGCTGCCTTTTCGTGGGAATATTGAGATTTTTAGTTCTGGAAACACAGTGGCACCACCCTGAGCCACATCACTGGCCTGTAAAAATTCAAAATGAAATTTTAACACAATGTTTAAATAAAAATAAATTTTAGACAACCATTTTAACCATAAAAAGAAAAGTTTTAAAATTATTTCCTGTACTCACATAAAAAAGAACGCTGACCAAACGATCGCCCAAAGTAGACACCTCAGGCGTTTGAAATCCATCGGAAGTGTAGTCGAAATGTGGCTTAAAATATGTACCCAGTCCATAGTTTGCAATCTGTATCTTCTCTGTTATTGAGATATTGAGTCCAGTCATATCAATAATGCGCTGGTTGATACTTTTCCTGATTGGCGTTTCCTCTGACCACCACACATGTCGAGCCACTATATCCCTGATCATAGATCCATTCTTTTCATCGGCGAAGCCGTTGTTAAAGCCATCGGACTGTCCCTTTAGGGCCTCAATCTCAGAATCGTAGAGAACATCGTGGTACATTACTATATAAGGATTTCGACTGATTTCCTCCATTTTCAGAGGTGCCAATCGCAGGAATGGTGTCGTGGTGTGATTGTAGCTACATGTGAGTCGCAATTTTGACCAAAATTCTCCACGACAACCCCTTTCGAATTCAGTAGGAGATCTTTTTGTTTCGTATAGCTGCTTTTCCAGTTCAATGTCATTTTCGGGCTTTTTAAGATTTATAAATAATTCATCTATGTCCTCATTGTCGATATCTGCAAACTTTTTCTCCACCTTGCCTAAAGCCTCGTCATTACTCTGCGAATCGCCAGAAAAAACTGAGGCTGAAATTTCGATAAATAAATAATGGGATTATACGATTTAGGATATAGAATTTACCGTAAACAAATAAAGCTTTGAGGTATTGACGTTTTAGATAATCGGTTGGATCCCCCAGAATCTTCTTTAATATTTTATTGTCCATTTCGGACTCAATTTTTGAGGCCATACGATACCATTTGGCTGCTGCTAGAAAGTCACCTTGCTTAAACATCAGATTGCCCATAGCTAGACGGTCGCGAAACGTGAAGCGAATACTGAAAATCATAAACTAAAATGAATTCTTTAATATAATTAATTACAAAAATGTAGTTTTACCTATATTGTTTATTTTGCAGATGTGCTTCTGCTAAATCATCGATCCTAAGGTCATATGTCTTTTCTATACGTTGAATTCCCAGTGCAGCCTCTAAAAAGTCTTGGCTATCAGGTACATTGGGCACAAGTTCATCTAATACATCCTTATTCACTGTTTGAAAAATGTTACTATTATAATAGATTCAATATAATTGAAAATATCTTCAGGTAAATATAAAATTAAATCACTTACCCATTTCCTCTTGAAACCACTTGTTCCACTTTGGTAAATCCTCATGGGTTCGCCTTACAAGCGAAAAGGCAGACAAAGGATTGGAAACATATTCAAGTCTCTCTTCTGGGCTTCGATTCTTTTTATAATCAATAGAAAATAGGTAACTAAAAATGTATTAGTGTTATCTAAGGCATCAGATGTATCAGAAAATTCTTACGCTTGCACAGTTTCACTCCCTTCATTTGGCTTTTGTGCTATGAGGTTTTCCACAAATTGTTGCTCTAATTTCAGCAGCTTTAAAAGTCCTACTGTAGATGAGCTATATCGTTCTAATCCCTCATCGTAGCCTTCATCTTCAATGGCAGCTACAAAGAAAAAGCCTAAGCTAAAAAGAAAAGCTACCGCGCTCAACCACCGATTCATTTCAACTAAAGATACTCACAAAAGTCTTGAAGTCTCTTAAACAGAGGTAATAATTAGGCATGGCAATACTTCCTATAATTAATTCGATACGTGTTATGGTAAATAGATTTTCTTTTTATTTGTTAGTCGTTTAGAAATTTTTTTAATTAAAGATACTTATTTTGAGTTTAAACTTTTTTTACTTTTCGACCTTCGTGTACACTGACTGTTTTTCTCCTTTATCCATTTGGTAAAAACTAAAAAAAATGAGTATACAAGTAAGAAATAATTATGTAAAAGTTGTGTATATTCCACTCACCCCATTTATTTCCTTTTATAACCGGACATTCAGCCTGTACGCTGCGAGGATCTGGGGTGCCATCGTCTATCAAATTGTGCCAAAACAAACTGTTTCCTTTTTGGGGAAACACTGATACTTTAGACTTTGTAAAAACAGTAGCACCACCTTGTACTACATCAGAAGCCTTTGGAAAAATGTATATAAAGTAAATATTATTTCAGTACTTTTTTCTGTACTTACAAAAAACAACAATGTGGCCTTGGGACCGCCCCAATATGCATAATTACGATAGGGGTTGTAGTACGAGATGCGATCATAATCGGGCATATGAAGCTCGTGATTAATGTGAAAACCAAAGCCAGTAATGTCGGTAATGCGGTTAACCATTCTCTCTCGAAGGGACTCTAATCTCAACCGATTTTCTTCCGTGGCTCTGATCTTATCCTTGGCGTGTAGTTTGAGCTCAGCAATCTCATCGTTATAGATCACTTTGTGATGCATTACAATGTAGGGATCCAAGCTTATTATCTCCTGCTTCATGGGTGCCAACCTTAGAAATGGAGTTGTGTTGAAATCGTAAATACAATAGAGGTTTTTTCGCTTGGGCAACAGGCCACGACATCCCAGTTCATAGTCAGAGGGAGCTGTTCCATTAATATTCATTTCCCTCACTATATCCTCATCACTTTGCGTTAGTAACTCAGCTATTAAACTTTTCAGGTCGGTCAGGCTTGCTTTGTCCAAAGCTTCGAAGGCCATTTCTTTAGATTTGGCAATGGTGAGCTTAGGATTGGATTTTGTTAGGCCTGAGAGGTGATAAAGTTAATTAAAAAGCAGCTGTGGATTGCAGAAAACTTACCAAATATAATCATTGAAGTGGCATATTGCCTTCGCAATTTATCCTTTATGTCTCCCAAGACTTCATTTATCATATTAGAGTTCTTTTCAGGCTCCTGTTTGAGGGCCATGCGAAACCACATGGAGGCTCTTTGATAGTCTTCTTGTTGATATTTATGCTCACCCAAGGCAAAGCAATCCCGTGCAGACATCTTGATACTGTAAGGTAATAAGAGTTAAGATGGGTTTAATTGAAAACTAAGGGTATAATAACTCGTATTTCTTGTCCTGTATACGACCCCTGGCCAAGTCTGTGGCCTCTAGACCGTAAATCTTTTCCAAACGATGCATTCCCTGCAGGTAGTAATTCATATCCTCCTCATCGGGAGCTTGAACTGCGATTTCCTCTAAGGCATAAAGTTCATCTTTTGAAAATATATAACAATTTTAGTCCTTCTAACAAATTAAAGAAGATCCTTACCCATTCCCACTTTTTGTTGAGTGTAATTATGCCACTTGGGCAAGTCCTCATGTGTACGCCTCACTAAACTAAAGGCATTCAAGGGATTACTCACATATTTTTCGCGTTCTTCAAAAGTTTGATTCACTTTATAATCAGTCGAGTCGATAAATCTGTTTTTTAAAAGGTGGTTTTAATATTTTAATTTTCTTTAAAAATCTCAAAAATTCTTACGCTTGTAGATTTTCAACCTTCTCGGCCAGTTTATTTGTATAAATCTTTATATTCTCCATGAAACTCTCTTCCAATTCTAATAACTTAAGAAGACCTGCATATGCAGAGCTATAAAGTTGATCCTTTTCAGTGTTTAAAGGAACTTTTATATTCTTAGCAATTACTTGTCTCCATAAGAGAAAAACTATAAGTAAACTATACAAGCTTTGCATTTTGACTGAGACTTGAACACAAGAGGAAGTTAAAAAAATAAACAAAATTCGATAGGGTTATAGCGTGGATAATGCAATTATAATTTTTATGTGAAGATAAGAAAATGCCTTAAGCTTTGAGGGTTATATTTTGGACTTTTGGATGGCAACGCTTAATAAAAATTTGGGGTACATAATGCAGCCATTTGGTCACAGCTAAAAAAAGAGTTATAAAGAAGGTTTTAATAGACTTTTTAATATATAATATAATATTACTTACTCCATCTTGAGCCGACAATCACTGGGCAAACAGAGTGCAGGGATCTTGGATCTGGGCTGGCATCATCAAAAGTATTAAACCAAAATAGACTGTTGCCCTTTTTGGGCTCCACAGCCACCTCTATTTCGGGAAACAATGTTTGTCCGCCTTGAGACACATCACCAGCCTTTCAAGGATATTAAATTAATTGAATTTGTAAAATATTGTATACATAATACTTACATAAATAATTAAGCTTCCAATTCGATCGCCCAAAGGATTATTTGGCTCAAGTTCCAAGATCCTTTCAGTAAAATAGTCATGATGAGGCTTAAAGTAACCGCCCACCCCGAAATTGGCCAACTGGAGGGCCGGGAACTCCCTTACATCGAAACCCGTCATGTCAGTTATGCGGTGATTGATTCTCTCCCTGATGGTCGACTCCTCTCTTGTCCAGTAGACACGATCCACCACTTCATATTTATTCGCCCAGCCATTACCCATTTCCTCTTTAATCTCGCCTCTTAAGTCTGCGATTTCCTTGTTCGAGATCACGTCGTGGTACAATACCATATAAGGATCAAGGCTTAGTTCCTCCATTTTCAGGGGGGCCAATTTCAAAAAAGGTGTCGTAGTGGAGTTGTAACGGCAGACAAGGCCTTTGGTCCGTTTGGGGAAGAGGCCACGGCATCCAATATTATGGGCAGTGTTTGTGGTTGTGGAATTTTCCATATCCCATTTTCTTAGCTGGGAACTGATAAATTCTTCCTTAGATGTCTGGAATTTATTGTTTAATAATTGTTGAAGTGTTTCGTTTTCTAATGATTGATTTGATAAGGAAAAAGCTGGACAAAAATATTAAAAATATATTAGAAAATTTTATATGGTTATTATATTTTAACTTTAAAATATATTTTTTGTTGGCTTACTGCGCTTTACCACCGCTTTCACAAAGACTTCAAGGGCTTTCTCTTCGTTTTCATCATTTTCAACCGCTTTGTGCTCTAAAGCTGCCTTAAACCAACCTAGAGCTCGTTGATAATCTCCAGATTCAAATTTATGTTGAGCCAACACCAAACACTCCCTGGCAGTGAGCTTATAGCTGCAACAAAACCAAAACGAACAAAAAAGTTATATGTTTATATCTAATTAATAATATTTTGTTCAGACTTACTTAAATTGTTGGCTTTGTAGCAGTCCATTGGCCATATCTTTTGCTTGAAGATCATAGGTGGTCTCAATGCGATGCATTGCCTTTAGGGTCTCGTTCATATCGTGGTCAACAGGAGCTCTGGTCAGCATCTCTTTCATAGCATTGAAGTGCCTTAAACCCACTGATTTTCTGATATAATTTTGCAATTTTGGCCAGTCTTGGTTGAGGCGTCGAATCAGTTTAAATGCATTTAGCGGATCAGAGACAAACGTCTCCCTCTCCTCGCCAGTCATAAATCTGGGACGGTTTAAGGCATCTAGGTAACTAAGAAATGTATTTTAAGTAAACATTTTTAAATTAAAATATGATTTTTTGATTTAGTTGCGATAAAATACTTACCTATTCAGGTTATTCGCCTTTTCCTGCAGGGCATCAGCATAGAGGGTAAAGTTCTCCATAAACTCTCGCTCCAGTTCAAAAACCTTTATTAATCCCATAACCGAAGTACTATAGTATTCCTTATTATAATCAAATGGTTCTTGATTTTCCACATCTGTATCTAGTTTTACTGGCAAAGCAAAAAAAAAAGTTATTGCAAAGGTTTTTAGCATAGCACCCATGACCGTTTCTAAGAGAGTGTAAAAAAAACTAAAATTATAAACCAGAAATTTATTTAACGCTTATAATTTCATGCTTTAAGCAGGTGTTGCTGTAGTAAACGCTTTATTGTTTTATTAATAAATTAAGCAGAGATGTATCGTTGATCTTAAAATACAGATTGTCATAGATTGTACGAAATTTAATTAAAAAAAAAACACATTCCATTTCGATCTCATAAAGTAAACTGTTGTGGTTGGTCATTTTCGCCAAAGAACTTTTGCTCAAAAACTTCCTTATGAAATTCAGGCACTGGTTTGAGCTTCAAAGGACAACGTCGTATAAACATTTGTGGCTTTTCTCGTAACCATTTAGTGGCGACTAAATAAAAATATAATTAAAAATTATATATTTTAAAACCTATTTAAATAAATTTAAAACTTCAAGAAACTTACGCCACTTATCACCCATCAAAATCGGGCAGGATATATGCTCTACTCGCCAGTCAATAGATCCATTTAATAAAAGATTGTCCCAAACCAACAAGGACCCTTTTTGAGTATGAACTCGTAGGTCTAAGTGGGGAAACAATGTTTCACCGCCCTGAGCCACATCGCTTAGCTGGAAATTAAATTGAATAATAGTCTTAAAAAGAAAACCCTTTTCTATATAATCTCACGTAAAACAGCGCCGTGATAACTCGATTTCCCGAATTCCAAAATTCAGTTGAAAGGTTTGTGGAGGTATCCTGGTGCTCGTAGAGATGTCCCCCAATGCCATAGTTGGTAAGCTGCAAGTCTTCAGACTCCAATACACTCAAGCCAGTGGCATCCGTAATGCGTTGATTTAAATTCTTTAAAAGTTTTTCATTGGCATTTTCCAGGAGGCGCATTGTTTTGCAAGTGCGTAGATTGGAGAAATCCTTAATCAACGTATTATCCTCTGTAACAAACTGACTGCGCTTCAGGTGTGCACTTGATAGATTCTTGAGCACTGAGATTTCTCTCTCATTTATGAGATTGTGATACATATTTATGGGTGGTTCTAGATTCAATTCCTCCACTTGTATGGGAGCTAGTTTTAGGAATGGCGTTGACTTTAGGTAACGACATTGCAGATTGTGTTTTTCGGGATATTTCATGCGACAAGCTGGCTTGAATATATATTTATTTTTTGGCTCTGCAGGTCTAAGAACCTCCGGTTGCATACTCAAGTTCTTGAGTCTCTGAATTTGTTCCTGCCAATAGGAGTCCGATTTTGCTTTTTCGGCATATCCCAAAGCGGCTCTATAACGACCGGAACTCTGGGATGCCTTCATAAGTAGCTTTAAAATAAAATCACGATTCCAGCCAAATATCTCAAATAGTTTCGGGATTTTGTAGTACTTTTCGAGGGCCAATTGAAACCAACGTTCTGCAGCCAGGAACTTTTCATCCAGATAGAAAACATAGCCCACCATCAGGCATTCTATTGAACTCCATGGCTTTGATCTATAATAAATACACATACATTTTTTATTATTTATAATATTTTTAATACATTTTAACTAACACCCACCTGTATTGTCGTTCTCCCAGCAAACCATTGGCCATTTCTGCAGGTTTCAATCTATAAGTTGACTGCAAGCGATTTATAGCATACAGACCTTCGTAATAATCAATTTTTGAAGCCATTTTTGGTCGTAAGCTCTGGGATATCGCTATTTCCTTAATGCCAGGGTTTTCTTTTAACAAATCTACCCACTTTTTTAAATCAAAATACAAAAGACGAGTTAGTTTAAGTTTATCAAACGGGCTAGTTGAGTTTGTAGACTTTTGCAGACATTTCACTTGATTGATGGCTCTGAAATTAATTTATTTTTAAAAGATTTCAGATTTTTTAATAAGATTTACAAAATGTACTTACAGTTTGATATGCATTAATCGATTTTTTAAGGATATGGCATAATTTTTCAGATTCCCAACAGCCTTCTCTTTTAATTGCAACAAAGGCAACATGTGTACTTGGGCTAAGGCATAGTCATAGGATTCTGGTTCAATGCTAAAACCGATTTGTGTATTGAGTAATATTAAAATTACACAGATATGAAACATGGTAAAGCTAAAACAAACTAAATAGGAACAGCTAGCTAGCCTAGCTGTTTGTGCCTTGACTAAAGACATTATTAATGGTTAAATTTACCATACAAAATCCATTACTACAATGGAAAAGGGTTTACCAAGTTTGCGATTTACTTTTAGTTGGGAACCTGTAGCAATGGTTAATTTAAGGCTACTGTTTTTGATTTTCACGGCTAATATTGGCCTGCAAATTAAGGCCGAGTTAAGTGCTTGGCCAGATCCATATAACTTTGCCGTATCCACGGAAGCCCAACTTCCATTGTTAAAGCTAAAAGAGCAACAAGTAAACAATCTTTATAATTATAAAGAGGAATTAAAGGCGCACCTGAAACAGGTTCTTTTGTACGTGGAATATATTAATTTTATTATTGTTATTAATATTTTATTTTCTATTCACTTACAGAGCTGTGAAACATTCAAGGCAACTGTTAAAAACAGCTTCGCAATATCCCAACAACCTGTTGATTGGCTTTAAATTATTGCGACATTTACGTAATGATTGGCCAGAATATTTAAGGTTTATGAATATTAAATTAGGCACACAAGAAATGGAATTTTCCCAGAAACAATTAAGGGTTATGCCAACTTCAGTTGACTTTACGGATGCCTTGACGGCGATTTACAGACTTCAAACTGTATATGACTTGGATGCCTCTGATATAGTTAGAGGAATATTGGATGGAAAAGAATACAAGTAAGCATTATAGATTTATAAAGTTCTAATATATTATTTTTAAATTAATTTAAGGGTTAAACATTGGGGTACTGATGAGTGCTTACTTTTTGGTTTAATGTATCAAACGGTGAAGCTTTACGACCTATCGGAAAATTGGCTACAATTGGCTCTTAATTACTACAGTGAATATTCCCATCAAAAGCAGCTTGAAGTTACGCTTTGGAAATATCATAACATGTTGGAATATATGGTAGAGGCTCACAAAGGAATGGGTAAGTGAATATATCTACCACTCAAGCGAGTGATTATTTTTTTTAAATTTATTTATTTTTTTATTTTTAATTGCAGGCGACTACTTAGAAGCTAAACAATATGCGCTTGAGTTAATTGCCATTCAGCCCAATCATTCTTACATGCTAAGCCAACTGCCCAAGCTTGATTATCTGCATGAAAATCCCATTGATATCCCAAATGTTGAGAAAGACTTTCAGCATCAGAAAAGACTTTGTACAAAAACGTATAACGAAAGATCGCCAGACCTTCTATGCTACTATGCAAACTGGTCGCCATTTCTACTCCTGGCACCCATCAAAGCGGAACAATTGTCCATGGATATATACCTTAATATATATCCCGATTTCGTCAGTCAAAAAGAAATCGATGTTCTGAAAAACACTTCCAAAGATAAACTTCAACGCATCGAGGGCCTATCATGGAACTGCAGTTGTACAGTGGCAGAGTTATCAAACAATATTGTACGCAACATTAATCAGAGAATTATGGATATAACCGGAATGGAATTAGATAATAATGATGTGCTGCAAGTCATAAATTACGGCATGGCAGGAAATTACAATCCAGATGACACTGAAAAATCATCAAATGATCATAAAGGAAATGTGTTAATATTTGTAAGAATATTTTTAATGAAAAATGAATTTTTTAAAAGGTTTTAATATTTTTAATTTTAGCTAAGCGATGCTGAGCAAGGTGGAGAAACTGTTTTCGACTCTTTGGAATTAAAAGTTAAACCTATCAAGGGTTCTATGCTGATTTGGGGAAACCGAAAAGACACGGTTTTCCATCATCAGTGTCCTCTTTTGAAGGGAAATATGTGGTGTAAGTTTATTGTTATTTTGTATTATTTTTTAAAAACATTTTTAATTTTTACAGTGGCCTCAAAAAGGTTGAAGTAAGCTGTATTAAGGATTGTTTAATGGCAATACATATTTTTTTCCTTTAAACTTGATGATTTATTTATTATAAACATGCGTAATAGACTTAAAAATGGAAATACCTTTAAAAGGATTTACTTGAGAAATAAAATTGGGATGAATACAATAATAAAATCAATATTTTACCTACTAAAGTTAAACAAAAACCTTCCCCAAGTATATTTTTAGAGTATCTGAATGGTGTATTTATCAGCCTTCCCAATCGCCGCGTCAGTTGCTTTTTATGTTATTTTATCTTGATTGCCTTTCGGGTTGATATATATTACTCCTAAAACAAACATGTGCTCCTGCTTGCAGCCGAAACAAACTTTTAATGTGTCTACCATAAACAATTGGAATGGATCGAATGCCATACATTTTCGACTGAATTATAATGACGACGCGACACTTAAACCATAAAAATGGCAAATTTACACTTGCCCCTTTTGTGTCCAACTGGATGGATGGAATTTATACAACCTCGGTGGCTGTGTCTCCATTTCGGATTCGGATTCGGATTCGGCGGGGGCCACAGCTGGTTGCGTTTGTCTTGCGATGTCTGTCTCGATTTTCGTTGCAATCAATTCCTCTTGGATAAACAAATCACTTAAGGGTCTCGGTCTTCGGTCCGCCTGTCTGAGCCGAGATGAGCTGAAATATGACTGCCAGACGACGGCCATGGCAAATCAAATGCACAAGCATGTGATAATCGTATGCGGATTATAAGGCTCTCGAGTCGTACAATCTCTGGCATTAAAAAGCAATTTATGTTAATAACCTCAATTTCGACATTAGTAGTCTCCTTGTCTTGTTTTCGCGCAAAGCTCCGAAAATTCCCATATTTCTCAATGTATGTTCTCAGTCGTTGTAATCCGTAGACGTAATCATAGCTAAGGCCTGGCCAAAAATTAATTTTCCTCTCTATCTTCTGATTGCCTCTGCCCTGTGTGTGTGTGTATGGCGCACAGCCTTTGAATTTTATTTTCGACATTTTCATTCATTCATACGCGTATTAAAATTTTGTACAAAAGGGATTCCTTTATTTCTCCTATACCACATGTATACCATATATTCGTTGATTTGCGTCACTGCACGCAATCTGTATTCATGCCACTGAAGCTGAAGTATGCCGATGGTTGGCTGGATTCCATTGTCTATTTGCCTTTTGTATACAAAAATGAGGAAGTTCTTCATTTTTACGACCAGAAAAAGGATGCAATCAGTGATATGTGTGGTATTGTGGTTAATTATTAAAGAAAATGGGTTAAAAATAAATAAATGGAAGGTATTTTGATTATGTTTAATAGTGTTAAAGAAGCTTTGAATAAAAGACAAATTAATAATTTGTTTGCATGTATAAATTAAAGAATTCTGTTATTTAAA
>JAEIIL010006468.1:0-20257 GCA_018905715.1 Drosophila lini | reverse complement strand
TTTTATATTGCTCTAACATTGATTATCAGAATCCTTTTAACTTTATTTAACTTTGTAGAGTATTAAAAAGTTTAATCAGAAAACAAAACGCTTCCATTCCGTTTTATTTCTGGTTTCTTTCTTGTACATTTTGTTTTTAAAGGGAATTTAAATATTTTAAATTTTTTAACCCATGCACTGTTGTTCACTTTTATCATTGTAGTTGTGTATAGACTCGTAACTAACCGCAGGTTTGTGTTGTGTTTTCCCCCTTCAAAAACTCCATTTCCATCGAAGCTGGCATTTTTTCCGCCACTGAAGGCAATTTTAACTGCTGACGCGGTTTTGTAAACTCCCCCCTGGCCCCTCGATCTGTATAAATAATGCGTGTCATGGCCTGGCCACATAAATTCTTGACCGAAACGGAAAATTTATATCCGCTGCCTTTCCACATATACGTTTATATATGATTTACCCTGTTCCAGGCCAGCTTCAGGTCCAGCGCCCTTGCCGGGCCCGAAGTTTCAGTTTAATCATTTATTCAATTTAGTTGGACATTCTGTCTCATGCATTTTGTAACAGGCCAAAAGGGGAGCAAACGGGGCTGTCCTTATCTTGACCTTTTCGGAATTATTTTTAATAATTCAGCAAACAATCTTTGGGAGCGGAGCGGAGATCCTTAATATAGAACACTCGAAATCCTGTAACTAGCACAAGTTAAGCTTTGCCTGGTTAGAATTTATTCAAATAAAGACAGACACAGAAATGTTGATAATTCAACTAAGTCAATTAAAAAAGAATTCGTTTTGTACCCATTAGTTAAGTTTAGGAGGTATTACCATAGTTCTTTGTCTATGTTACTGACCGCTCAAAACTGCTGCCGGACCTCCTTTCAAACCTTTTAGATATTTGCTAATATTGCTTATCATAAATAATAAAGTTTATGCATAAACGTATTAACCTAAATCAACAACAACAACAAAAGCAGCACTGCTGCTGCTGTTATCCTTGAGTGTCCTTGCGAGAGCAGCTTGGGCAAATGATTCAATATTTGACAATCATAACAGCCCCAGCCCCCAGCCTGGCTTGCTCCTTTCGAGCAAAGGCTTTCGGCAAAGGAGTGAAAGCAGCTTGGACCTGCTTCAGTTTGTCAATAGTTTTTATTGGACTAAATACATACACACATATAATACGTATACATTGTCTAACAACTTTGCCTCGGCTAAGCTCATAACTCAACATTGACCACACGAAAGTTAGGGGAAATTTACGAGTTTTGCCGAGCAAAAGTCCCTCAAGTTTAGAGCATTTCCTATGCTTATTTATTCGCTCGTCCCCCGTGGCTCTGTATTGCAAATTAAAAGCCGTCACGCTTAAATAATGTATGTGTAATATGCCGAATGCTTTAAATTACTATAAATCAAACAGGCAGCGGCGACAGTGGGACGGAGCTGGCATTATGCGCTTAAATTGTTTCACAATTAAGTCGAAGCCGGCATCCTGACAAGCGCTGCCCTTTGTTTATTGTTGGCAGATTATGAGGCGAGAAGGATTCAGCGGATGCCAGTACATCAGCAAATCAGATAAAACTTTTATCGCACTCAGTGTGTGCTCTGCAAAAGAGTGATATCCCAGAGCTTCGAACAATGCCATGCAGATATTTGTGGGCGTATCCGGAATTTATCCAAGAGTGCCATCAGGTAGTTCACAGTTAAACAGTTGTGGGTTTTCTTGGGTAACTTGAATAAATTATAATAATAAATTATAACATCGTTTTCGATATAAAAAGAGGAACAATTATTGTCAACCTGCATTTCGAAAATTTCCTATTATTTTTCAATTACAAAGTGTTTGGGTACCTGCCCTCGTTCTTCTCCCAATTAAGTGTCCCATTCCGACTGATATGTGAGCAAATGTTTGGCCAAAAAGTCGGTCACTATTAGCCTTGGCCTAATCAAATAAATTTACTGTATAATTTAACCAGAGGGCGAGTGCGGGCCAAAAAATAGCTTGCTACAATAATAATTCAATCAATTTAAAACCAACACAAAACGAGGCAGAAAAAGCAAGAGCAGATAGGGCAACGCTTGAGGAAGCGGGCTAAAAGGAGAGAAAAAGGCACACACACAAGGACGAATATCCAATAATTCGTTATGAAGTCGATGCTAATAACGCTCCAGTGCACACAATGGACATGATGACGATGATGAAGAGGAACGACCAATGGGGTAAGATGGAAGCAGGCAGATGCACACGGAAAATTTTCAATTAAATTAAAAAGGAAGTTTATGAAATTCAAAACTATAAATATTCTTTCAAGCTAGATCTAACGACAATGATATCAATTTAAATAACCTAAAGTTCAAACACCATAACAAAAATATCAACAATTTGTTATTAACACATTTTTTCTTGAGTGTAAGAAGAAGAGGCCTGGGTCCAGGACTCGAGCAGAGGCTGCAATGAATTTACACAAAATCGAAATCAGAAAATTACCATTATGCCGGTCAGTCAAGCCTGCCTGTGGCCATCGGCTCCTCCCTCTCCTACCCCTTATTCCCCTCGACAATCCACCAGCGACCCCAACTCATCCTGGCCACGAGCTAGAGCAGGATGGCCAATGGACTTGCCCTGGTCATTCAATATGACAGCAGCAATGGGCCGACTCGACTCCAGTGCAACTGCAACTCTAACCAGTTACAAATATTGGCCAGACCTCGATTGGCGACTTTGCAATTACAGCAAAAATTGTTGTTTGGGTTTGGGGCAGCCGCAGGACATGTCAGGGCAGAAAGGACCCACAGAAGCCCTAAGGCTGCACAGGCCTCCTCTTCGGTCGTCGGTTCAGTTCAAATAACCCATTAACTAAAAACTTAATCAATTGGAACCTCAGTGTAAATGAGCTGCCGTCGCCGCTGCCGCTGCCATTTTCCAATCCCCACATTTATCGACTGGTGGCCACTGACCCAGGCCGCAGGCTGGGAAAAAAAATATGGGAAACAGGACCAGGCAGTGTCCTCCGCCTGCTGGTATAGGCAATATTAATGCTGCCTATGCGACCAGGCTCAATAAATGTCAGTGGTCCTGGGGCGAAGAGTCGGAAGTAAGGGTAGAGGATTCGTATTTAATGGGTTATAGAGTGCACAAAAATGTGTAGACCTATGAATACTATAGGTAACCCTTAGTTTCATATAAATTTAAGATTTCTATAATACAAAATTTTAAGTTTTAAGACTCATAAAATAAAACACCTAAACTAAAATAGTTAAATTAGTTAGTTAGTTAGTTTTTTCAATTGGAATAATGGTTAATTTTTATTAGAAGAAGGATAAGGGGAGTATTTTAAATGGATTAAAACTGGGCATGTGAAAAGTAAGGATAATTAAGATTAATTGACTTGCAGCGAAAGGATATTATTTATTCTGATTAATCTATCAAAATTATTTTAGAAATTTAAAGTTTCACTGAATACGTCTGGCTTACACTGATATCAATTATGAGCCTTGGAATCCGACTACTTCATTTCCCACTCTCTCTTGGCTCCCCTCCCTATCCCCTGTTAATAATTTAACCACTATGCGATTGACTAGCTTTGGGGCCCCTTTTTGGTCACAATGTAAATACATTTATGGGCCAGCACTTGCAGTGGCAACTCGCTTGGCTTGCCCGGTCGCGGTGTTGGTTCAGCTGCTGCTCGCACACCTTCAACGATGGTCAGCAGTTTTCCGCATGCATAAAATACCTTCCCAAATGCATGCTGCAGTGCCAAGTGCCACGTTGCGGGGGGAGAGCAAGGAAAACAATCAAATATTGAGCGGAAAAGGTGGTAGTTAAAATAAAAAAATCACACTACCCTGCACGCACTCATAATCCATTAGCCCAGCGCCAGATGGCCACCCGTAACGTGCGCTTATTAATTTTGTATGCGTTTTTCACTTGCCCAGTGCCAATAAAATCAATAAGAGTGTACGAACTCTATAACTTAACCCAATTTTTTAATGTGCCAGCATGGGAGACAGTGCGTGTGTGTGTGGGCGGCTTTAAATGTTGCGTCACAGCCTTTTGCAGGGCCGTGGGAAATTGCTTTTAGCCCTTCTGTTTGGCTGTCTGTGGGCGGGTGACCAGCGAAACAAACTTGATTTTTAATTAATTAAATTTTTATTTATTTACTTGGCAGCTCAGCGAATTGGGACGCCCATTCACCGGCGGCTCCTGGTGCGGCAAGGCCACGGGACCGCAATTGTACTTTAGCGAAACATCCACGGTGACAGCGTCGGTGAAGGTAAGTGCGAGTGCAAGCGAGTCAGGAGACAAGGGACAAGGACGCATAGCAATTGGGAACTGGAATATATTAAATTTTCAGAGTTTATTTATAATAAAATATCAACGAACTAACGTATACCTATCCTAAAGGTAAACAAGGTTTATATTTCCATTATTTTGGATCTTTAAAAGTTCCCCTTGTAGGTTCCCCTACATAATATTCTTAATCTGAAATCTCACAGATTTCAGATTTTTATTTTAATTTCCTCCACTATACATACTTTAGCTCTTTGGCCTCAAGCAAATTGAAGAGCTTCCAATGTCCCATTGTCGCCATATCGACAGATGCATTACTTGCTTCACATTTCCATCAACATGGCTGGGAAGGTCTGCAGCCCATGCAATTATTTCCTCAGAGCAGAAAATCCCCGGCTCATCCCAAAGTTTACATGTCCTCCTTTTCGATTTCATTTAATATTGAAGAACTCTTCCTGCGCAGTACACGGCGTATGAGTAATGTTTACTTGAGGCAGTCGGGCGATGAAGCAATGCCATTGCCACTTTTGATTAATTTTTAAATAAACGCGTTGCCATAAAAATGGGCAAATGGACAAGGAGGCATAAAGGACATACGTCCGTGGGCGGCTACAGGGCGAGATTCTGGTTTCAGTTTCTGCCGTCGAGTTGCCGCGCATAAATTATGAAAATTAATAAAAATTCATTCGGTGTGTGAGAGGGCACTCCTTCGGACACTTCTTGCCGTCAAAAGTGTTGATGAGCAGTTGACATGGCAATGGAGGAAAATCAAAGGGCAATTTGCAGATTGCACAATTTAAGGGAAATTGCGAGTGTAGGTGGCATATTCTTACTGAGAGATCCCAGTATCGCTAGGATGGTGACTTCAGAATAAATGCTTTTTAATTTTTTACCTATTAATCAAATATTACCATGATTTATTGCCTTTAATTATTATTATAGAAATCGCTATCAAGACATTATCAGTTTCTTTCTTTTTGTATTTATTTATAATAAACCAATAACTTATAAGAAAGGTATTAATAGTACTTTAAGGAAGTGGAAACGTTGAACTCATTAAGCAGAAATTCCGATTACTTATCCTCACAAGGAGGAGGGTAACTGCAGTCACGTCTGCGCTGGAACATTTTCACAATGATTGCACTTTTTGGCATTTTAACATTTGAAATTGCATTTTCTTGCAGGTATTTCATCCGCCACGCAATATCCGAGACGAGAAGCCCTTTGAGTTCAGCATAAGATATAAATTTATAAGCCAGTCGGATGCAGTTGTGAGGTAAGTTGCTGCCCGGAAATTCCCGGCAAACTGACAAATATCTGTGCAGCTTGAAAAGTATTCAATTGATATTGGTTCGATGCATTTTCCATCCTCCTCCATCCGATTCCCCTCTCTCCCTCCGTAGGTAATGTCATCAGTCTGTTTCAGCTCTTCCCGCTCCGGCTTTCATCTTTCCGTAGATGTTTCTATTCGAAGATACTTGCTTAAAACTTAAATCGTTCTACCTGAAAGAACAATGCCACTTGGTTGCCTTGGGGATGGCTTTTCGGGAAAATTGAGGAGGTGGAGCAGGGGGGCTGCCTACATAAAACATGAGCTTCGTGAACCGACTGTCTAGTTGTTCAATAGAACTTCTGTAGAATCCTCACCTCGTGTATTTGTCGAGCAATCCATTTGTGCGCCGTGCTTAGGCATGTGTCAAATTTGTCCCTGTATAGCAGGTCCTTTTCACTTACTTTTCCGTGTGTCGCGCTTTTTGTTTGCGCGTGGAAAATTAGAGGGCGAGCCAAATGGAAATGGAAATGTATTTTTATGGTTCAATGGGTTTCGCACCATTTTTCATTTTCAAAGCAAAACTCAAAATGAAGTTATTTGTTAATTATTCTTTATTGTATTGTTTGTATCATGAGGCAGGAAGATTATTTGATTTTATTTTTTAAATCTTTGTCTTAGAACTCCAATTTATAGATTTAAAATTGGAGAAAAGTTTCTTTGCTACCTTTAAAGTAGACAATTATTGTATTGTTATTTCTATTTTAATTTATTGGACCATTTATTCAGGACATAAATTTACCCAAAGCATCAAAATGTATTTATACATTTCAGTCCCTGCTTTATGTTCGAGTGCGTGTTCACACCATTAGCAATCTAAACAATGATGGCAGTCCAGGTTTGACCATCTATACAAAAGTGTGGGATTCGGGGGGGTGATGGTGATGCGTGTGGAATACCCGTAGCACATTTTATGCAAATTTCTAGTCTTTGTGCTTTTGTTCCTGCCTTAAATACCATTCAAGGGATACACCCACGAACCAAATGCGAGCACGAACTCACACGACACTTAGTGAACTGGGAACTGACCCCTCGGCCTCATTTCCACCTCTTCCAGATACGGACTGCCCGATAAGCCGCTCGAATTGGGCCGTGTGACACCTGGCACCTATTGTACCAGGCAATTCGATGAATGCTATCGTAACAAGTGTCGCCTGCAAAGTCCGAATTATCCCGGAATGTATCCGAGGAACGTAACCTGCTACTGGACGATCCGGCAGAAGGAGGTCCCGACCAGCAAGCACGCCATGATTGCCGTCAGCCAGGAGAATCAGCACAAGGCCTTGGTGAAGCGGTAAGTGCGGGGACTGGATTGCACGGGGGCTCTGCGAGTGTTCAAGAATGCCCTGCAGAATGTCGAATGACTACCGAAAATTCTATGCCACCTGCATTGGAGAGCATTAAATAAGCATTACCATGCCGTCCCCCGAAAAACCCAGCCCCAGACATGCGATGCGATACACAACATATCCCGGCCAGCCGGGCGAAGTGCATCTGTGTCTGCATCTGCATTTGTATGACAAATTTCAATTTAGCAAATTGCTAAGCGAAGTTCTAGTTTGCAGTTTGTTAACTGACGGCACAAATGAAACTGTTTCGTGTCCGAGGATGTTGAGCATTCGTCGTCCAAAAAGTTTTGTATATTCCAATTAAATGCAGCAAACAGCCACCCGATGCCATTTGTATGCAAAGCCGTATTAAAGGCCACAGCGTGGAGTTTCTAATTGTATTAATGGGACTAGGTAAATCTCCTTTCCATAAAAGCTTTCATTTACGAATTTTTTAAAATAAATACGTTATCTAATCTGATTTAAAATTTTAAACAAGTTTAAGCAATCCATCAATAATATTCTGAAGAAACAGTTTAAGTAATTTAAGAAACAGTTTGAGGAATCTATTATAAATACATTTATTTGTTTAAATTAAGATGATTCTTAAATTTATTTCAACAGCTCAATTGCCAGCTTCAACAAAACGTCGCGGTCCATTCGAGCGTGGTCGGACTGTACAGGTGAGAGGGATCACCTCATTTTCTATGACGGCAGTTCCACCAACGATCCTGTTTTGGCCAAATACTGCGGCGGAGATTGGCTGCCACGCGTCGTTTCACGGTGAGTCCCTAGGATAGCATGAAGTTATGCTTCTTTAATATAAATAATGAATTAGGGAAGAAAACAGAGGGGCAAAGAACAAGTTAGGCAGACGGAGGACATTTATTTAACGCCATTTCTCCCTTTCATGAAAAAGTTAAATACGAGCTCGGCAAGGCTCATAATACATTTACAAGAAAAGATAGACAGACATTTTTAATGAGCATTGGTGTGTGGCAGTGTGCCACAGTGCCTTGGTGTGAGTGAGTTGCCCACAGTGATGCGAAAAAGTGGATTTATAAAGATATCCCATAGCCTAAGAGTATTTATATAATATTATGTTTTAAATGGTATTTTCAATATAATTTAAATAAAGTAATTTAGAGCCTTTGTTTTCTCAGTAATTTTGATTTCCACTATTCGAGACTCCACTAAGCATCTGGTTCGAGTGCAACAAAGATAGAAATAAAAGATCTTTATTACGAAAATACTCATATAGTTTTAATATGTAATAGTAATGTATTTCTTTAGAATACAAAACATTATTTTTAATTTTCCTTATTTAAAAAAAAAAAAAGAAAAGCTTTGCAGTCCCCTCTCAATTTCTTATTTCTTGCTGTTTTTTATTTGATAATTTAAAACTTCCCGTCGTGATTTATTTATCGCTATTTAACACTGTGATGGAGATGAAGAAGGCTAGTTTTTTCCATCACTGGTATTTTCGTGCGACTGCGACTGTGTTTGTGTGTGTGAGGAAGGACCGCAGCCTAGTGCACTGCACTGCAGTTTTGGCCCGGGGCGCATGTGTTCCAATTCAGTTACACATAGATACAAAGCCACACATAGATACACACATGGATACGTGGGGCCTGTCCGCGTGTTGGTGCGCCTTACAATTGTGCGCAATGCTTAAGCAAAACCGGAAATTGGGTTGCTCGGCAGACAGAGGCCGAGGGACGGACGCTGAAAAGTGAAAAAGAGATACGAAGCCCGAGATAGAGATACATTCACACATGAGAACGCATTATGGTGCAGGAAGCATCCTGGCGCACACACAGAAACAAATAGATTTATGCTGCCGTTTGAAACTTTGCTTGTGCCATCTATTGAAAACATTTTGATGCATGTGATTTATGCAATGGCAAAATTTTGCTCATTAGTTGCCAAGTTGCCAGCACTTAGATCATCAGCCATAAATTCTTAAAGACGCCCAGCCTTTCAAAAGCAATTTCAACTTTTCAAGCTCCAGCGGTCGGGCACACACACACACTGCTACCTGCTGCGGTTTGCAGTTTGGGTTTAAGCAATTAAAATGCAACTACTAATCGAGGTACTTTCAGCTTAGTTTTTAGAACTAATTCTCATACATAAGTACGATTCTTTTCTCGGTCTGGAACTTGGGTTACCTTTATGGGTTGGCGCATTATTTAGAACTCTATGAAAGCACTCAAGTAATACCCTCTGAAATATCAGGTTTCCCTTTCCCATATCTATATAGCTCTTAAATTTAGTTCTAAAATATACTGCATATTTGTCTCCTACTAGGTTACCTTGAATAATTTAGAGACCATAAAACAAATAACACATTTATCACTTAAAATCCGGAACCACCAGTTCATTTGGTTTAGATTGTCATAAATTCTTGTGGGTCTGCTCTCGAAGCACTTAAAAACACTTCCAGGACATCCCCGAAACGCTCGAATGCAGCTCTCAGTCACGCCCACGCCTTTACATGGCGTTCAAGTGGCCCAGTCGCCCCCCAGTACGTCCCTTCATATCCTTAGGCACCTTGGCTCCCCTTGCCGACTCCTTTGGCCATTTATCTAGCACTCAAGAATTTGTTTTTGTTGTCTTTTGGTCTTCGGTCAGGGCCAAAAGTTTGCTACCCCGCAGGGTCTCCTTTGTCCGCTCGGTGACCTCTTGAGACAGGCACATACACTTTGATTTTTTTAACGGCTTTGCAGCTGTAAAAGTATCTACGAAGCGAAATCAGTTGCAATATAATTTCAGCCGATGTTAAAGCTAAAATATTCTAGTAAATAAAAATCATTAAAAATCTATTTCTTGTCTAAACTAATCCTGTCTAGAGCAAACTAAAAATATTTAATACCTCAGTCTTTACTTGAATCCTTGAAATATTTTCAGATTTTACAGTAAATGTTGAGCAAACCCATTTCCCTGAATTATTTATTTACCAGCTTCTAGCAAATTATAACTAGTCGTTTATAAAGATGGCGCACTGACGATGATCGCTCAGCCTTGTGGCCCTTAATCTCTTAATGAGTTGCACTCTCGCATTTATTGACATCCTTTCCGTATCCTTGGGAAAATCTTATAAGCGCGCACAGGTGCCGGGGCAGAGGAGAGGGGTGTAGACGCAGGGGGGGGCACATCAAATATGCATAGAGCGTAATATGCACATGAAGGAGAAAACGAACGGAGCAAAAGACGCTCAGAGAACTTGATGGAAAAGTGGGTGCCCAAGAAAAACGGCATTAAGAAGCCGGACCGTAGCTCGTGCACCGCTTTCCTCGACTCCCCACCGATCCCTCAGCTGCCACAGTTTTTTTCTTCTACACTGAAACCCATAAAGTATTCCTTAGGTCTTTAAATTAAAAAAAGCAAGAGCAAAAAAGGAGGTACAGTGTTGGGATATATATCGTACAAAATCATTAGTTATATTTTTAGTTTATAGACTAGAGGCCATAATGATAAAATCCCATTTAAAATAGTAATCTTCGCATTCAAAAGACAATAATTTGTTTTCTGTACACTCTGTCAACGTCGTACGCGACATGAGCATACGAATTATAAATGCACACATACACGTGACGGGGGAAAGTCCTTTCCCTCCGTCGGCAAACATCTCTCGCTTTACTTCTCACCTCAGACATGGTTCCCTGACTTTCGGGAAAATCGCATATGCACACAGGGGCCATGGGAACCGAGAGAGCGGGAGAGAGAGCGGGAGAAGGTGTGGAAAAAGCTACACAAAAATTATTAATTTCCCAGCGCAACTTAAAATTGCAACAAGCTAAAGGTGCCGTGAGACGTTCGTATTTTATTGGTTTCTTTTTCTCTCGTTCCGCACTTTTTTTTTGGGGGGTGGGGTAAGGGGTGTAAGGAAAAGCTGGAAAAGTTGGGTTTTCCCCTCAGTTGCAGCAGCGGCAGCAGCAGCTGTTGCTTTTCCTCTAAGTAAATGTTAATTTTTGTTAGCCAAGAAAAGAAAAACTCAAAGCGATAACTTTTTAAATTGCATATTAATTTTTTATGGCAAGACTCAACGCCCAACCTCCGCTTTCCGCTCCACCTGTTTTTTGTGGTTGCACTTTGCGGATTAGGTTGCCTGAAAATCGGGGTACTAAAGGGGGCTATTTACTTTCGGTTAATACTAATTTTCGGAGGGGGATTTTGTCTGGAAAAGGCTTTGAAAACTTAATGCCTCCAAGTAGATGTACTTGAAATGCTGTATATTCATTTATCTGGATTTATATACGTATAAATTAAATAATAAATCAACAATTTGATAAAAATCTTAACAGAATAGGAGTATTTCAAGGCCGTGCAATGATTTAAAGGTCTTATCTTATTTGTTTAATATTTATGTTGCATCTTGGATGTACTCTTCCGATTAAACTTTAATGTCATCCTTGAAGTGTACCAGATATTGAATTTAAAATCGATTGAATCGTTTATTTATGTTTAAGTATTATATTCCTCTTAAAACTAAATTGGTATAATAATTACCTACACCTACAACTGGGGAACAGTAAGTACATTTCCCACTAGTCAAGTCTGTCATTTTATTTCCATCCCAACCCTCTTGATGCGGCATCCAAAATTGCGTATAGTTAACCTAGGCTTTGGTCCTTTAATCACTTGAAATTCTCGTGCACTCCGGAGTTCACCGCCAAACACCGGGCTGCAGAAGCAGCCGAAGCCCCCGGGAAAACCGCAAGTCCGTAGAGTTTCGGGGGTGGTGGCTGCGCTGCCATTTGCGGTCAGGACACTCTGACGCTTCGGAGAAGTTTACGTGTATTGATAACCGACAAAGGAGCGGCGTTTTAGGGCAGGGACGGAGAGATGAGCAAAAGACCGGAGATTCGAGGGACGGGGAGCGGGGAGCGGGGAGGGCCCTTGGCTATGGATTCGTGTTGATTTTACGACACCCACAAGTGTGCCGCAAGCCATAAAGTAACCAAATGCCACACAAGTACGCACATTCAGAAACTGGAAATCACTAGGAAAAAATGCTTGTTGAGTTTAAATTGATTTTAGATCTACAGAAAACAGTGTTCTTCATTTTAAATTAAAAAATACAGAAACATTTATCAAAAAAGCAGAATTCTGATGGTCGAATTTGGAGAGGAATATTTAAGACAGTTTTTAGCAGAATATATTTTTTTAAGTGCACCCACACACTGGAAAACAGAAGAAAAGGGCATTCCTGAGGAACCAGGACATTCCCCTGGTGAGTTCCTGGGTCCCGGAGTGGGAACAGGGCGCCGGCATTTGTGTCGCTTTATTAAAAATTAATTTACTTTTCATTTGCAGTTTATTGCACTTGGCACTGACACAATCATTGCAGCTGCTCCACAAGGCCCGCCGGCCCCTGCCCGACCCCTCTAATCCAGCGCCCCCGTCTAAGAGCACGTTTCGCTTAAATAATAAGGAGCTTTGCCACTCACACTTGGCCACACTTACACGTATTAAAAAGCCATTTTGTTGGCCATGTTTGATGGCTTTTGACATCGTCTGCGTGTGCGTTTCCTTTTAAGTGTTCAAAGTCCTGGCTTAGGTGGGTGCGTGCACATGCGAGGGCGCTCGGTTTCTGTTTTATTTTATGCCATGCCATATTACGCATACGCCGTGTGCGGCCACCTCTTGCCCGGGCAATAAAAATTCAATTTGATGTATAAATTGAAAACTTTGAGCGTAATTTATATGGTCATGAATGCGGCATGCTAACCAAACGGAAAATGTAGGGGAAACCTGGAAATGGAATTTGATTTCCCTACGCTGTGACGATATTGCCAGGCGAAAGATATTTAAAGTTAAAGTGCATAAGATCGTACTGCATCTGTGGCATACTCTTACTCTTACTCGTACTCTTCTGTGGCATTAAATTCCACGCTATTTTCATTTAAAAATTCACTAAAACTATACGTTTTGTTTGATTTCCTGATATATAAACATATCCTCATCAAATTCAGCTTCAATATTGAATACAAAATAAAGTCAGATATTGATTTGTGGACAAATTTCACTCAAAGCAGCTGCCAGATAATTTATACTGAATATTTTAAATGTTTTTTCAGTCTGGAGAATTTTATTAAAACTAAATTTGAGTCGAAATGATAACTTGAATGAAAATTGTCCTCTTGGCCGTTAGTATCCAAAGCTTTATGAGCACTCGATGTCAGTTCCATGGCTGCTCATTCACCTCTGGCACCCACACACACCACCACCCTGCAGCTCGGTGCCGCCCACCATAAAAGCTGGCGACGCGCCGTCTACAAATACAGACAGAGAAATAGGAGCGGGAGAGCCATGCTTTTGGTGCAACACCCACAGGCAACTGACATTTCATAATTTTTGGCCAGAAAAATCAAAAGACAAACGGGCGAATTTTTGGCCCGACTCGACTCAGTTACTTTGTTATGCCAAAAAATTTGCCTAAAACTTTTCGTACACCTCCCCGGCAGCTCCCAACCAGCCGGCAGCCGGCAGTCGGCAGCCTTACCAACGAGACAATGGCGAAAAAAGTTAATTTGGCAGCAAAAATGCAAACAACCAGACGGAGCGGACACTTTAAATAGCCCAAAACAAAGCGGGCGAGCACTGCGTCATACTTTTGGGCGTAGCTCGTCGACATTTTGGCAAAACGCCCACCACGCCGCTTGTTTGTGCTATTTCGTGGGCTTTTCGGATTGTTTCGGGCTGTTTTGGGTTTGTTGCCTCTTTCGTGGGCAAAAAGTTTACGACTTTTCTTGTTTGCCGAATTGTGCAAATTAAATTTATGTGAGCTGAAGTTTTTTCACGCCTCTAATTGGAGTGCCAGTGGCCTGGTTATGGACAAACATCACGAGCATCGCCGGCCGACCATACAACGGGGCGAATGCGCGATATTGGGCAAAACTTCTGAGATTTCTTTGAAAGAAACTTCTCAAACGCGTGGAGGCAAAAGCCACTTATTGGCAAGTTTTATAGAATTTAAAACAAATAAGTAAGCCAATATTGTGTTGAATTTAATAATTCTGTGAAGCAAGATAAAGCTGTAAAGGGCTATTTCGATCGCTTGTTAAATAGATTCAAGCAGAAGCCTTTCAAAATTCGAAGTTTAGTTTCTTATATAAAATATTATAAACTAAAATTATATGTATATTATCTAATATATTGTGGCATCTATATTTACTTAATTTTTTGAAAGAAAGTACATTTAATTTCAATTTAATTATTTCTTTTCAGTGGCCCTGAAATGCTGGTGGCTTTCCACTCCAGTCCATTTTCCGCGCCCTTGCAGCAGGGCATCCCGAATCGGGGCTTCGAACTGGACGTGGACATACTATTTACCGACTCCGATTCGTTTGACTTCGCCCAAGGTACCAAAAACCTCTGTGAATTTCACGTAAATGCCTCGAATCCAGGTAAGAAAAATCAGAAATCATTAAATAATGTAAAATCAATATGTTATGACAATAAGGACGGAGATCAGATGAAAGTACTGCTATTATTTTCTTAATTATTTTGTAAGTATAGACTTTCATATGATGCTCGGAAGCATAAACAGCAGTCGATCTAGTATATGTTAGATAAAACCTGAATTTCTATAAATTTAACACAGAACAAGGAATTTTCAGTACAGAAAATGTTGTCCTTATAAATGGTTCTTGGTTGAGCCCGTTGGCTGCTAAATTTCAACAAAACACACCACTAAAAGACTATTTTTTCATGGAGAGTAATCGGAGTCGTTAGACGAGGAGTCGCTGAGGTGTTTGTAATTTAATGGGAGTGAACGAAACTATATAGCCTCGATTAGCCTTTGGCCCTAATCTAAGCAGACTAAATGGGATTTTAATTAAATTCAAGGCCAGACGAAGAAACTCCCACGGAAACCGAAGGCCTAAGCCGGCCAAATGGCTTTTTAGGCTTGACTTGATGTGCCCGCCAAAAAGAAAGAATGAGTAATTGCTTGGGCAGCAGATAATGTTCTGTAGAAGTAATAGAAAGCCGACAAAGTTGAGCAAATATCCATTGGGAATGCAAAATGGCTGAAGGAATGAGAAAATCATTGGATTGGATCTTAACTCAATTTTAATTATATAACCATTTAATAAAGAATTCATTTCAACTCCTTTGAAACAATAATTAAATCTTTATAAAAAAAAAATGCACTAAAAGAATATATAAGAAATTTATCAAATATAATTCAGAATACATGTTTGCCTTAACTTTAACTTTGATTGAGTGGAAAATATTTTGTGCAACAACATGGAGCTCCCTGCTCTCCCATTAATTAGTATACCTCGCTGGGTAAATATTCTTCTTGAAGATGTGCTCTATTCTAAGCTTGTTTTTCCCATGGCCTTTTCCCTCCCCTGAGCTTCTCCGCCCAGCTTCTGCTCCTAAGCTTTCCCTTTGGCTTGGTTTCTCCTGAAATTTCACGCTCCTCGGCCGGCAGTCAGCTGCATTTAATTGAAAAATTATTAAATGAAATTTCAGACTGCCCTTCTGCCCCTCTGGAGCCCCGCCGGAACCCTGAAGCCCCGGAACTCTGGAACTCCGGAGCCTCTCCATCAATTTAGTGCAGCGGCCGCAGCGGTGGCTAAAAGTAGGCAACGCCATGGCAGCCGCTAATGTTCATTAATTTGCACTTAATAACTTTTGAGTAGATTTTATTTTGCTGGCCAAACCAAAAACGCTGGGCATTTATTATTTTCCCCAACGCTTCTTTATCTTGCCAAAAAAAAAGCAAGCGGAAAATTGAGAGAATTCTCATTTAAAATTAGTTTTTGTGCTTGAGCTGGCAATTTCGGCGCATAAAAGTATAGAGAAAATCAACTCATTCCCTGTTTATTTTCCCTATTTCTTATTCCTTACACAGCGGCTTTTCTATGCCTTGTTGTTGTGCTCATTAACTTCCCAGCTTGTACATATACAAATTCTGGTGTTGTTTCTGTTTGTGCTTAATTTTTGACCGTTTAACTTTTGTTAAATGCCTTTTATCCTCACACCCGGCCCTTCTCTCTTAGGTTTGGCTTAATGCGTTGGCTGGGAAATTGAACAGATGTGTCTGCTATCATTAGGCGTGATTGTTGGGGAGAATGGGCCCAATAGGTGGCTATATCTATTAAAGTCATAATCCATTCCAAGTACAAGGGAACTGAGCTTTAACAGGGAAATTTTAACACTGTAAATGAAAACTTAAAGCCTAAAACGAGTAAAAATAGTCTAATTTATCAACTAAACCCCAATAAAGACATTAGTTGGCTTCTGGCATCGATAAATACTTATCAAAAATAACAAATCGCATTCCATTAATGCAAACCGTGGCAGAAATATCAAAAATGCCACGAATTCCTTCAATTCGAGCGAAAATATTGCGGCGCGTCCAATTAGAGCAGCGCATGAAACATTTATTTATAATGGCCAAGTAGCCACACAAGGCGATTTTCCGGCTGGGCGGGGTCAGAAGGAGTTGGCCAACATTTCGGGCAAACAAAGCGCCATAATTGTTTTGTTATCGACGCACACAACACGCCCCCCAGGAGCCTTTCTGGGGGAGGGGCGGCAGCATTGCGCGCTACAAATAAATTATTAGGGGGGCAGCATGATTTTAATTAAAGTTTTAACGAAAACCAAATATTTATCGTTTCATTTTGCTTTCATTTGTTCGCTGGGTGTGTGGTTTCGTACCCAGCACCGCTCCCGCTCTTTTTGCCACGCAAACAACGCCGTCATTAAGCATGTGGATGCTAAATTCAATATGCATTTGCATTTGAATATTTGAAAATATCAACAGGGGAACGGGGACAATTTATTATGTGCGGCAAAGGTCAGGGCAATGTTATACATAATCACCAGAGTTCGCAGTCCTTCTGCGATAATCAATGCAAAGAATGCCCCGGACCACGCGGCGTATGATTAATAAACTGCAGATGCAAATGCTTTGTGCGTCGAAGTTGGCTCCCTTCGCTGATTGCGCAACAAAATCTGTTGCATATTTAATTCGGTTTGATTTGGCCATAACTTTTCCAATTAAGTTTAATTAAATGTGCAACTTTTCGCCCAGTCGGCGAAGAAAACCCTCTGGCTTTGCGGTGTGTGTGTGTCGATTTTAATTAAAATTTGTTTGCTTGTTTTACCCGCTGACAGCCCCACTGAACCCGGCGTTTAAAACATGTTTCATCAATCGCACTCTCTCTTCTGACATTAACCAAAAGGTCTTTCCTGGAACTGATTGTCATAGCTGCCAATTGCCGAACCAATTATATCCTAAAAGGATTTATCCTTCAGCCAAGCGTTATCCGACCCAATCAATATCCGATTCCATCTGGATTCCCTAATTAGTGCTAATCAACTTCAGCCAACATTCCACATGCAATAACCGTCCACAAATGCGGAAAAACTTCATCGTGCGAACATTTGACATGTCCATTGGCATGGCAACTTGTTCCCCCACATCCCCAGAATGATAATTCCGCCAATCCGAGTCGGGTAATAAATTACCCCGTATGAATCGCAGTAAGATTCGCCTCAGATCATTTATGCCAACTAAGCAGGCACAAGCGGAATACACAAACGCCTATGGAAACCTGCGGCAAAATATATGACAGTGGGAGATGCTGGATGGAAATTTATGGCTTTGCAAGCGGAGAAACCTTTTTGGCCTCTACAACCCAAGGACATAAACAGGCAACAAGAATGCTTAAAATATGTTTTTGAAAATTATTTGTTGATATTACAAATACAAAAAAAAAAATGGCATTAGAATTTGTTGTAAAAAATTATTATTAATTTTTTCTAATCCTTGAGATCTCTTATTCTTCGAGCAAATTTAAATATAAATTATAAAAAATTGAAAAAATTAAAAAAAGAAAAAACATTCATTTCAGATTTTTTAATACTACTTCTTTAGAATTACAATACAATTTTGTCATAATTTCCTACTCCCATATATGCAAATTGTTTATAGTTAAAGTCTTTCCTTTAAAGGAATACCATTTAATTCAAAAATAATTATTTCAAATAGTTTATTAGGAAGCCTACAGTCTTATTGTCTTCAATTGACAATTTAGCAAAAGTTGTTTTGCCGTTTTCATTGATTTACGGATTAAATGCCGATGACATAGCTGGGGGAAAACCACCAGTTCGCCTCACTGAATCAGAAGTTTCTTGTGGAGCCCCGGCCAAGTACCTCAAACCATTTTTACAACGCCGTTCTCAGCTGTTGTTACACCTAAAGTTTCGTAAAGTTTTTCTGCAAACTTTAAACAAAACCTTTCAATTTTGTTGCCTCTTTCTCTCTTTTTTCTTTCGGCACGTTTGTGGAAAATTTCCTTTTTAATTTCATAAAGTCAACAGACGAAAACAAAGAAAGGGAAAGCAAACAATGGAGCGTGGAGAGCGGGCCAAGACAATGGAATTTATATTTAATATGTTGGCGGGTGGAGCGGGAGTCTTGGTGTAATATGTAAAATTATAGGTATCCTGAGAAATTATGAGAGGAGAAGAGGTTAATGTAAAGCGCCTTTTATTAATTGAAGAAAAGGGATTTGCACCAAGCGTTGGTATTGAAATAGGTGATTTCATTTTATTTGTAGAAGAGTCATCGTCCTTTTGATTTACTTATAGATACCTTAACTTAAACCTTGCTTTAAAATATTTCTATGTACAACTATTCATAAAATAAAAACATAGGTATAGATAGCTCACAGAATGTGCAACAATTATAGTTTATTGTGGCTTTGCGGTACATCTGTAAGCCAAGCACATTAAAGGGTCGATACCGGCTTTATTTCTCCGAATTTCGCTCGTGGTCCGTAGGGGGGTGAATATATCCTGCGAGAGGAAACTGCGATGTTATAGAAGCCGGCGAATATTTGCTGTTTAGTTTGCTTATTGAGTTGCAATTTTGTTTGCAATCAGCGGATGGCAAGAGGAAGCAATGGGAAACAACAACTGGAAGGGCGAAGGGCGAAGGGATGCCGGCGGAGGGGGGGAATGGGGAGGAAATGATTGGCAAACAACAAATTAGCATATTTGCACATAACGGCACATTTTATTTGCACTCTAGTGTGGGTGCATGGGAATATGTGTGCCTTTATGTAAAGTCAATATTTAAACGTGAATTTGTCAATGAAAGGCAAAATTCTAGCAACTTTCTATTAACTGTGTGCCATTTTTTGTGGGATTTGATTGTTAGACAAATATTGAAAATATGGCAGCTTGTTTATTCGCAAATTTATTCCGCTGAGCAGCGCTTTAAAGAGCGCAAATCAATTTTATTGGCCCAGTTCGGGCTTATCTGAAACCTTCGGCATTAATTGGCTGAAAGCTTTGGCAACTTAATTTTCCATGCAAATTAATTATTTGGCCAAACACACAAAATACAGCATTTTCCATTGGGGACATGGGGCATGCCTCTGCATATATTTATTAAGCCACTTTCTGCCGCCAGCTGAAAATTTTGTAAATTTCTGCCCGGGTCGTGCACAAAAACATAATTAACTTGCTCGATGTGGTGTACGTATTCGGGTGACCAACAAATGTGTTGGCAAAACTGGCACTGGGGGCAAAAGAATTTATGTTTTTGTTTGTTTCTCATTTACTATTTATTACGTTTAATTTACTTTGTTGGCCGGACCAATCAAATTTCGCTATTTGGCACGGGTCGTTGCAATAATTTCGGTTATCGGTCAATTTGAAAATTATTAGGTGTGGTTCAGTTGTTTACGCGCGGAAGAATGATCTCTAAATTAAATTCGGATAATCGGAAATCATTATATTGATTATATAATTATATTATATAATATAATCGGTTGAAATTTCTTTCCATATTAATTATTTTGACAATTCTTAATAGCAATCGTAACTACCTAAACTGAAATGATATTTAAAACATTAAACAACTGCAACTGCAAATATTTTTCTTTGACTTTCTCAGAATTATAACAAAAGACATTAATAAAAACAAGAAAGGAAGCTGTCTTCGGCACGTCGAAGCTTGTATACCCTTAAAGTTTTCAATTGGATCTTTAACAATTGATCCAAAACTAGCTATAATTATATATAGAATGCATATGATTTGATCAGCATCAACAGCTAATTGGACACTGTCCATCTGTCCGTCTGTCCGTCCGTCCGACCGTCTGTCCGTCTGTTTTTTAGAAAAAAGAAAAGAGTATAGCTTCGCTATTTTTCAATTTGGTTGTCTTTTTTTAAGATAATGCCATTTTGTTTTATTTCAGAATTTAATTTATGAAAATCGGAATACTATATAATATAGCTGCCACATAAGCGATCGGTAGAAGCACAGAAAAATGTAAAGCTGCTATTG
>JAEIIL010006420.1:0-11636 GCA_018905715.1 Drosophila lini | reverse complement strand
TTCAAAAATATTTAAGAAACTCTTTTCTTCCGTAAATTCTTCCACTTTTAATAGGAACTTTTTTTTTCAAGTGTACTGACACACTAAGGAGAATATGGAAAAGGGCTACCGGACAGGTCATCCTTACGCTCGAAACACAGCGCACAAGTATAACTGTCAGGATACAGGAGCTGTCGTTTATCACACACGTTGTATGTATGTGTATACACATACTTCTCGCACGCATACCCATCCGGGTTGTGTGTGTGTATGTCGGCATACCTTTGGTGCTCACTGTATACATATATGCGTTGACTCTGCATAAATGTCAAAGAAGATGTGCCTTTTCATGCAAAAGTGTATGTGCATTTGATGTACAGGATTTCCGTTCAATTGGGCATATTTGATTAACAAATTAAATTTATACAAATTCGATGAGCGAAGAGGAAACAGTGATTGGTCAACGAGTATACAAATTGAGAAGCACATGGAATATATTAATATATATTAAATTATATTTGAAGTAGCAAAGAAGCTTTTGAATTTAAGTATTTAAAAATTATTAAATTTTGTTTATTTTACTTATTTCATCTCCTAAATAAAATGAAGGAAACAATATTCTTAGCTTTAAAACTACCCCCCCTGCTTGTCCATTTTCATTCAACCATCATCAGCATTTTTCTCAATTCAACGTTTCACACTTGTCATAAATAATAGAAGGAAAGCGTGTCAGAATTGCCATTCTAAACATGCGTTATGCTTTCACCTCCTGTCTCCATAAAAAATCCAGTCATGTTTTGTTTTTTTCTGCACCCTGACAAGTGTTAAAATAACATTTGCACTGCATTTTAAATGCCATTTCTAGAAAAGAATTTGTTGTGTACGAGAAATGCTTTTATTTTCCCCTGTGCAGAACGTTGAAACCAAACAATCAACAAAACGAATTTCCTGCCAGTCGTCCGGCTTTTTGCTTATTTTGGGTTGAAGTCGAAATGCTACATTTAACTGAGGAAAACATCAAACATGTTAAATAAATGTTCGCTTTGGGCGGTGAGCTGTTGGCTCTGATTTTTGACAGTTGCTATTTTTAGGGGCCTATCCAAAACGGAAATCAAATAGAATTTGACCCACCCACAAAGGGTATTTACATACATATACACACATACATAAAAATATAACTTTACTTGAACGCATAGAAAATTGTGGGCGAGAGCCCAGAGCTAAAAGCATAGCATACTTTAATGCGCTGCCCAAGAGCTATTTTTAGAATATTTTTCACAAGCTCCTGAGTATCCAGTGGCACTTTTGTATAATTTATATTTGATTTTATAAGAAAACAATTTAAGAAAATCTTATATGCATATTTTCACCTTCCATTCAACGCTCACTCCCTTTGTATTCCTATTTTCAATATATATTTTCCTAGTTTCTGTAGGGCATTGCTAACACATTGAGTGTCCTTGGTGTCACATCCTTCTTAACTGTTTTTTTGATGGCGCCCAAGTGAACGCACCAATGGCCGCCATATGGCAAACGCTGTCTGACACTTTTTGATTAAATTACCGTTGACTGTCAATAACAGACACTGACGGTGCACTCACCCCATTATTGTCACTGCCTGAAACTTTCACAAGGATTTTTTTGTGTCGCCCCAAAAAAAAATATTAATAAAATTATTATTGCAACTCAATTTAAGGCCATGGATTCAGCTGATGGCAATGTTGATGGTGATGCAACAGCAAAGACATCTTGACTTTGACAGCAGTTGAAGCTTTAATTGCCTCTATATACATGATTGATGCCAAAAAACTTTGTCCTTGTTTGACTTGCGTGTAAACATCTTGCTTTGTTTTCCTTTGCTCGTGTTTTTTTGCTGAACCGAGTTTAATTAAACCTCCATATGGTGTATATTCTGTGGGCGATTGCCGAAGAGTTGCGAGTGGGCGTTCAGGGATTCTATTTATAGAGTCCGCTGATTAGGAACAGCAGTATAGTGACAGCGGACAGCGTCAGCAAAAAAAAAAAAAGACGTCCCTGATGTAAATATCAGAAACCAATATTGAACTGTTATGTGGCAAAGTTTGCTCAGTTTTTTTTTTAGTCCTGTTGTTAGGCGACCTGGTTCATTGATAGATACGACCAATTCTCTTGGTATTGGCCATGTCAAGGCGATAACCGCTTGACGTAGATCCCGTTTCAAATTTCATCAGACAGAATAAAAGCCAAAAAAAGACAATGGTTCTTTAAAGGCAAAGGATTTTCAGACGATTCTTCATCAATTTGTAATGTTTGACTTTGGGTTCTTTAAGTTTAAATAAAAAAAAATACTTACTACAAATGTTACTTTTCGCACATCAAATATTTAAGATTTTCAGTAGACAAAGTAGCCAATGATATTCACTTATCCCAGTTTATTATAAATATTTCCATATAAAATCATATACCTAGGCTTCCCAGTTACTTTCTATGTTCAAAAGCCTCATCTGTTTTTTCTTTTTTAGTGAAAACGCAGAAATACAACGCAACAAACATTTAAGATGCCGAATTTTAATGGTGCCATTATTATGCATACAATGGAGTTGCTTAACTCGCCGTCAACACTGCGAGAAATAGTAATGACTATAGCCCAGAATACGGAGCTACCACCGGAAGACATTAAAGTGCCAGTAAAACAAACTCTCGAAATGGGTTTGCGTTCAGGATTTTTGCAAAAAGCTGAAGGTAAATTAAAATAAAATATTTAAATTTTAAATTAATTATTTAAATATGTTAAAGGTCGCTATTATTTGGAGCCCATTACCTTTACACGACTTAAAAATGAGATACGGGCCTTGAAAATTTCAGAAATTAATGAGAAGACCCAGCTTACAAAAGGCGAAAAGTCTGTAAAGACAAGCTCTAAAACTTTTCTACAGAAGAACTTGAGTTCAGAAGCAATTAAAAATCCTAAGCTTATTCCAAAAAAGCCATCGAATAACGGTACTCACAGAACCTCTAATCCCAAACCGAAAAGGTTAATGAATGATGGTACTCTAAAAAATCCGAAACTTTTACCAAAAAAGTCATTGCGTGATGGTGTTTTCAAACATTTAAATCCCTTAGCAAAAAAGCCATTGCATGACAGTAGTTCCATTACATCAACTAACAAATCCATCTCTTATATAAAGAAGAAGTCAGCGACTTCCTTGGCCATCCAGCCAGAATCCGGGCCAAGAGATATTTTTGACTGCGATCCAACAAAAAAGTATACAAAATTATCTGCTCTGTTCCATCAACACTCTGGGAACATTAAATGAATTATGTTATTTCTTTACATTTAATAAAATTGTATTGTATGTTATCTACTAATTATGTAGTAATTTAATTGCTAGCAAAACCATGTCTCAAATTTTAAATAATTCCATTTTCGGTATAATTGATTTAATTAGAAAGTTGCAATCGGGAATAAGCCATTACATTGCGTTCCCTAATTCCCTTGGCCAATAAGAGGATGGCCTTTGAGAAATGATGTCTCATTTACGCGAGTTGACAAATGTCTCAATTAGCGGAGGACGAATCCTTGAATTGAAGCGAGAGCGGGGTCGTAACATTTTTCGGGGGCGTCGGGAGCATAGAGACGCCCGACAATGTCGCGACGCTTCCTATTCAATTTGAAAACCAAATGAACCGTCGCCTCCGCCAAGTGGCAATTTGCTTTGTGCATTGACCATATGGTTGGACACCCACCAAAGGCACCCCACGCAATCTGCACCACCACCCCAGAAGAAATGGCAATCGCTAGTGCTCCGCCCGGTAGTAACCCATCACCACCTACCACGCAAATTGCCAGTACTCCTTGACTTTTCCGAAAAAGCTTTAATACACTTTAAAAATATGAATGAAAAATATATGAAAACTTTTACGAACATCTTTTTTAAGCTTAAACGTAAAGTTTTTCATAAAATAAAGTTTATTAAATATATTCAAAAAATAAATATTTAATATCATTTTTATATCATGCTAGAACTAATTTAGAATTTTATACAAAAATCTAAGATTTGACCCAGTAATTAATTAAAAACGAATTTATTTGTAAACCTAACAACATTTTTAATAATTATTTACTTTTAACATATTTTTTTATTTTAGTGTTCTAGTGAGTTTATTATTTTTGTTTTTTTTTTCGCTCTGCTTTGACCTTTGCGATGACGTCGGACCGGCTTAGGTTAGCTTGAAAAGAGAGAAAAACCGCGAGAGATAGCCATGTAAACAGAGAAAGAGAAAGGCGGCCAAGAGAGCGTTTGGAAAAGAGACCGTGAACAACAGGGTGAATTTAGCAGCGTGGTGAAAACGAATTCCGCCCGAAGAGTGCAACAAATGTTTGGGAAGACAACTTCGGGCCAACAAGGTAAATGTTAAGGCACACACACGGCGGGTGAGTGGGTGCGCGCTCGTCCAGTGGGTGGTATGGCCGATTTAGAGGGTGGTTGGGCAGCTTCATGGGTAGCTGGTTTTTGGGGCTTTGAAGCGTGGGCAGCGACAAAGCGGGTGAAGTTATGTCTTGCCCTTTTTTCGGCATACTGGCATACATAGCGAACAGCGAATTATTTGTGCGTGGGGATGTGCAGATGTACAAAATGTGCGACTGAATGTGGGCTTTCAGTAGGGCGACTCATCCGGATGATTAGTTGGGCTTCAATATAATAGAGGGAAAAACTTGAATGTAAGACTTATTGTAAACTCCTCAATAAAGAATGAATATTTTCATTTATTTTGGTTCTTAAAACGAGCAATGCTTATTTAATTTTGATTTAATGTGTGCTTTTATCAGGTTTACCCGAGATTGATATAGATTTTAATTATTATTTAAATATTAATTTTCTATATTCCTTTTTTTTTATAATTCTCCAATCTTTACTTTTACAAATTTATAATCTTATGAAAAACGTTTTTTCTTTTTTGCAAACCAAATGTTCAATATAATTATTAATTAAATATGTAAAAGGATTTATTTGTTATCTGGAAATTACCGAAAATATAATAAAAAATTCATTTATTAAAATATTACAAAATCCTGAAAACCTGAGCCACCCTAATGGTAAAATATCCCTTATAAGGGACCTTGTTCCGAGATGCGCGCGTGGCCAGACAACGAAATGTCAAAGCAGCCTGCTTATTTTTTGTTCGTTTTTTTTTTGTTTGTATCCCCGACTATGTGTGTGCGATTTTTGGTTTAGCTTTTTGGCATATGGTGCTTCGTGGAGAAATATGGAGCGAGTGTGTTTTGCCGTGTTGTTGTTTGGTGGAAAAGCTGTTTCGCTTATTTCATTTTTTTCATTTGAGGTTTTCTAGTTAAATATTTTGCAACACCGCATCGCATTTCCATGATTAGCAGATAAACATATGTTAAGTTGCAAAACTTTGCGGGGGTGAGATTGAGAAGTTGGGGAGGCGACAAGGCCTGTACATACCATACATACAAAGTACATACATATATATGGGACACTACGGCTCTGATTGAGCTTTCAAGTGGGCCAAGTTGTATGGCAGAAATGTTTGTTTAGGATGCAACAGCTGTTGGGTTAATATTGGCGAAAGGAAGGATAAAAAAAACCAGGAAAGTTTGCCTCCAGCAGAAATGGAGAATATTTTAAAATTTTGGTTTAATAAGAGTATGTTTTAATTGTTAGCTGACATCAATTTTTTCTATAAAAGTTTTCTGATTAAAAAAACACTAAAAGCAATAGAAAACCTCTTAAACTCAACTTACTAAATTTCTAATGTAATACAAAAATATTCTTACATTTCTCGCTAATTTCAGCCCTTTTATCTTGTCATTCTCATACCTTAAGCCCATCCGTTCTCATTGCCTTTCCCTAAGAATATTCTGCCAGCCCTTAATTGAATTAACTTTAATGAACCAAATTATAATTGCAAATAAATTATCTCATTTAAGACGCAGAAAATTTTCGCACTTTTGCCGTTAGTGTAGCGCTGAAACCCGAAAATGGCGTCAAGGCCAATTAGAAAACTTTGGCCAAAATGGGGCGAAACTGAGACTTATCTCGGGATCTGTAAGAGCCCATTTCCCCCACATTTCTCTCTCTTTCTTTCTCTGTGTTTTCGAGACACCGAACTATGTAGCATATGCCAAAGTAAAAAGCTTACCAAAGTCAAACTCGATTAAAAATGCATAAATGCAATTAAAGGCAAATGGAAATCGAACGAAACTCGCAAAAAGCTTCGAATGAGAAACGCCTCGAGGTGGAAAGGCAAGAGAGATTACACTTAAAACAAAGAAAGCAAAGCAAAGAAGATAGATTACAATTACTTCAAAATATTAAAAATATCTTTTTTCGCAATATTTTAAAGATAGGATATTTAAGTCTATCGACTTTTAGGTTAAAAGTTAAAAATAATTTTTTTTTTTTTTTTTGGAAAGTTTAATAGTTATCGCAAATAAATAATATTTCTAATAAAAATCATCCCCCCAATAAACAACTTTTGTAATATCGAGTGTCCTGTGTGAAAAGCATTGCCTACATTTTGGCGTCGAGGTATAAAATTGTGTTCTTATAGAAAGCTACGCAAATATCTCTTGTAAAAATTTTATAACTTTAAGGAAACCCGTTGGCAATAATTTAACTATTTTTCAAATTTTGTTACTTCTGTTTTTTTGCGTGCACCAAAAGATATAAAACGCAGATAGTGGAAGTGCAGCAGGACAATGGTCAGAGAGAGGTGGAGGTCAGGGAGGCACACGGTGGGCGTTGGGTGGCGGAAAGTGGTGGTACGAAGGAGGCAAGATATTCAAAAGGCGCGACAAGTGGCGACTAAGCTTTGTTTGGTGCAAAGAGAGCAGCGGAATGCGAAATGAGAAAAGCAAAGCAAGCGAGAAGCCAAAATAAAGCAATAAAAAACAAAAGCACTAAAGTAAAATGTTTATGCACAAATTTTAACTATTTTTGAATGGTATTTTTAAAAACATTTGGCGAATATTATGAATTCTTTGGATATTATTATAAGCCATATAAAATATTTTAATATTTCGTAAATGACTAGAAATTACATTGATCAATCTTACTGAAAATCAATCAATCAAACGATTAATGTTAAAAATATACATTAAATTATTTGTTTTATTTCACATAAATAATAAAAATCAAAAATAACTTTAAAAACGAATTTAAAAATGGCTATAAAGTTTTATTTTTGCAACCTTTGGGAAAAATGAACCATGTCAGATAAATCAGCTTTTTAATAATAAATAAATCATTTATTTTAATTATTAATGTTTTCCCAGCATCTAAAAAAAAAAAAATTAACGAACGAGGGCCTCCGCATAAACGCAGTAACAGTAAAAGAAGCCCTGACCATGCAGTTGCGTCAATGGGTGCAAGAGCGAGGGGGTCGGGCGATGTCAGAGAATGAGAGAGGGAGAGCGCGATGGCGAAAGCAAGAGGCATGGAAAGAGCGGGAGAGAGCCACAGAGGCAAGCACTGGTTGAGTTGGTTTTGCTGACTGCACTTGTTTTGCCATCATTATTATTGTTGCTTGCAAGTTGCAACGTTTTTGGTTGCCACAAAAGCAACAAACACAAACACACACACACATAACACACACGACCGCGATATTGCCAATTCGCTTACATACACACCGACAACAGTTATCCGCCTTTTGCGTTGTGTTTGTGGGTTTTACCAACATATTGTAACCGTTTTCTCTAATTTCCCAATGGGAAAACACTCTATTTGAATTGTTAAAACAACCATTAGGTCAAACTCACCTTAAAAACATTAAAATTATTGCAATTTTGGTGCAAAATCGACCAACATATGCTAACACGCACACATACACTTGCACTCGACTAACTGTGCACGTATTTTTGCTTTTGCTTTTGGTTTTTTTTTTCCCTTTTTGTTTTCTATTTATTTATTTTTTGCTTTTTGCATTTATTTTTCGGCTGCACTCTCACCCTAACACACAATTAAACACACACTCACACACACGTACGCGAAAAAACACGAAAAGCAGCCAATTTTGTTGTATTTGTTATTGTTTTGATTTTTTGTTGGTTTTCTTGTTGCAATTTTTACTGTAATATGCGTAACAAGTTTATGTTACGTTGTCGTGTCGACTCAACGACTAACGGAATAGCGAAATGTAACGAAATAACGGCTAATGACGACGTTTCTTGCAGAGCAGGAAAAGCGCTGAAGAATTGCACTGCCGAATCTTGGGGATTGTATTTTTCAAAAATGCTACGCCAGCCTTTCTGATTTTCCGATGCGAACGCGCGCGCTGCGAAAAACATATTCGATGCGAATCAGAGAACTTCCCGCTATATAGAGATTCTCTTTCGGTTTGAGTGAGTTGAACGACAATTTCCTTTTCTCCTCACCTCTCACACCCTCGCAAGCTCTTCGCGCGGCATGCAACGCTCTTGAGTGCTGCCCGCCCTCTCTTTCGTGCTGGCGGCTGCTTACTAAATGTAACCGTGTTACAGGCAATGTAAAGGTGCTGTTACTATACCTGAGATCAGGTGTTTTAGGATTATTTATATTATAGAATGCAATTTTAGATAAAATATGTAATTTTATTTAATTTCTTTATTATTAATTGTTATTAAACATTGAATTATTATGATTTATACTATTATTATAATTATTATCGGTTAACTTTTATACTTTGCCTAAGAGAGTGAGTGTGGAAGAAAACAGAGCTGAACCCGAATTGAGTGTCTCAAAAAGCTGTTGCTTTTTCTAGTTCTCTTTTTCTGTTGCATTGTCACGTTGCGTGGGTGTCAGCGTCGCTGCCACTAACTCTGCCATCACCGGCAGAATTGTCCTGAAATTGAGTGTTTTTGCGGTTTGAGTCCGGGCTAATTTTATACGTAAAGCAATGTAAATTGTTTTATCATTTTAATAAAAGGAAATAATTTTTGATTGGCAATCAACTGCATAGATAAATTATCAAAAATGTTTAAAATTAAGGTAAGCTATTAATAAAATGTGTAATCACAAAATCACATCCGCTGGTAATGTAAAGTAAAAGTAATATACCTATGTATGTAAAGTACATAAATCCCCTGCTTGAGTCCCTTTGCCTCTGCTCTCCTCTTACTTTCAAGACCCGGCGACGTCGCGTGTGGGAGAGCAGTGGCAAAACCTTCTATGAGAGAGCAAAGGTAGCCTGATTGAGCTAAAGAGTGGCAATACAAAAGAGTGTGTTTTGAGTGACTGCAACCTGTAAGTAAAGGTTGGTCTTCAAAAAGGCTCAAAGCGAGTGAAGTGTTGCTTTTGCCAGCAAACAGCTGTTTGGGGGAAAAAAAACCAAAAATAATTTAATTTATTTTGATGTAACAAAAATTTTAGAACAAAACAAGATTTTAATATTTTTTTAATGTATTTTAACCATTATTTGTATTTCTAACTATAACTAAATTTTAAAGGATGTTTTATAGAAACTGTCATAAATAAGCATGTTTCATTTTTTATAATTTATTAATATTTAAAAAATGTATTTTTACATTACTTCTGTAGTGTTTTAGTTTTCTTACATATATTTGACATTACTTAATCGAAAGCTCTTTTAGTAAAAAAAATGGTTTGTGTCTTATCTATTCATTTACTTTCGCATTTTATTTTTATTTAAGCCTTTTTTATAGTTTAAATTCTAATATTATAATTTTGTATCTGAAAAAAAAAAAATCATTTCCGCTTCGTCAGAGTTTTTGGTTTCGTTTTGTGGGTTTACGCTTGTTCAGCCACGATTCGAAGTCATTTTTGATAAATTTCGCCTTTACAGCCTTATTGCGTTTCTTCACAAAATTGTCACGATCTCGCAGCCAAATCCGGGCGTACTCCCAGCCAATCAGACAGGCCATCGATACAGGAACGCACTATAAAAAAAATAACGGAAATGTGTTCATTAAAACCTAGTACTCCAGGGATTTCACTATAAATTGTTGCCTACTTTATAGGGCAACCACAGGAAATGGCTGTCTTAAGGTAGCCATTAAAAGAAACATGGCGTTTACGGAATATGGCTGCCTTAAAGTAGCCATTAAAAGAAACATGGCTTTCATACATATTAGTTACGATTTTACAAATTTCTTGTATAATTAGCCATTTGAAAAATTTGTCTATATTTATTTATTTAAGAAATAATAAAATCAATAAATTAAAAAATTCACATCTTTTTTTTGACTTTTCAAATGGTTTTTTTTTAATATTTTAAACTATTACGTCTTATCCCATTAAATCTATGAACAGGATCCAAAACTATTTCCTATTTCTCAACAAATATCACCATATAAGCTTACATCCGTTTCAATAGATGGCACAAACTTTGCAGCCCTATTTTTCGCCTCGGTCGTAAGATTATCCTTGGGTTTAAAGGGCACTGCTCGCGACCACTCCTTGTTGAGTTTATTCATTTTGGTTAGCGGTATATGTTTTCCTAATTTACATAAAATTAATTATTTTACAACAAATTTTAAAAAGAGCATTTCCAAACGGGAATATTTTTTTTTTAGGCTTAGAAATGTTTGAAAGGAAACGAAAGGGAAAGAATTCCCTTTTTTTCTTTATGAATTTTCGACTATATGTACATAAAGTCCTACGGATGGTCCTTCAATATCCGCCAGTAAACCCTGAAAAACAATATTAGAAAGAAAAACCACCCAGAACAAACTTGAGGGAAATTCTCCATGCCAAGCCTCCCGAAGGACAACCGCAGAAATGTTTCGAAGGCGTTTCCTTCTACCAAAAACAACAACAACATGGCCAAGACCACGAACAAGACGAAGAACAAGAAGCGGAGGAACGAAATAAAAAGAAGAAATTGAACCTGGAACCAAAACTGAGAGACAAAAGGCAAAGAAGTATAACAAACTTTAAGTCAATACACCTACACAAAACAGGACGAAAAAAAAAAAACGTAAAAATAAAATAAAACAAAATTAAATAAGAGAAGAAGCAGAAAAAGCAGAGCGATGGGAAAAACAACAGCAAACTCGCCACCGCCCCCCCTTAAGCCAAATAATAGAAGAAGCAGCACAAGTAAAACAAAACACGGCGACAGGCCAACAATTTGAGGTGGACGTTTTTGGGGGCGGTTTGGGGGTGGGGTGGCTCTCCTTGTTCCCCCCCACGCTTCTCCAGGGGTTGGGTGTTTGGCGAGCAATTGCATAGTATCACTGGAAAAAATAAAAAATTATATTACAAATTATTTCTGTGACTACAAAAATTCTTAAGAGGAAACTTGTATATTTTAATGCTAACTTAAGTTGGTTTAACCCAGAATAAAATTTTTAAAAATTAATTAATAAATTAATTAAATAATTTAATTAATTAATGATTCGTTCATTTAACATTGATCATGGTTATTGTTTCAAGTTTAAATTTGATATTTCATATATTTTCTCATATTATTTTTATGAAGATTACCTCTTAAAACTAATTTTATCTCAGTGTAGCCTGGGCATGGCCAAACGTAAATCAAACAAAAATAAAACAAGACAAAACAAAACAAATAAAATAAACAAAACTACGCAAAAGTAGCGACGACGAATACGAATAAACGATGACGATGAAGCAAACAAGGAACCAAACCAAACAAGAATTTGTAAATCGGGGGTTGACGTGGGGAATGCCCTTTTTGGAGCAAAAATTTAT
>JAEIIL010006398.1:0-20893 GCA_018905715.1 Drosophila lini | reverse complement strand
GCTTTTATTAATGATCTAAAAAAATATATTTCTGCCTAGATTTTTCAATAAAATTATAATTAGTATATATTAAAATATTTAAATTAAATCCCTTTCCAGCTAGAGTTTAAGAAATGCATATATCCTGACACTGGTGGTTATGCAATCCCGGCTTATTACTGTACGAACGCGATTTCCGCATGAATGATGCCGGTGCAGCCACGAAGCACCTGCATTTGAGGAGCCAGCAGCCGAAATGACACTGAGCCGGGATGCTGGTGGATGCGGATTCGCTGATGCAGCACTTTAATTCACGTGGGACTGGCACGACTCCATTTTTTCTGAACCCCCGCAGGTGAGCCCAGGTGTCTGGCTCGCTGCCTGATCCCACCCCAAAACGACTCTCACTTACCTCACGCTCGATCGGCTTATTCATTTCACGGAATATATTTGAAAACAATCCATCAATCCAATCCCTCGTTTCCATGTCCAAATATCCGTATAATTCGATGACAGAACAGGCCTGCCAAGGGGAAAACATAATAATAAGCAAGGAAGGAAAAACTTTCTAAGAGAGGCTTCGGCAATGGTCAAATGCTTGGATTGAAGTTTGATTGCCTGTGAATTGCTCGTATCCTGGCGTTCCTATATAGCAACTCAACTAATTACAGGCCAAGCAATTGAACAATTTTACAAGCACTTAACATCTCACATTTCCAAAAACGAAATGCGAAAACACACACAGGGACACAAAGCGAGCGAGAGAAGTGCAATTTGAAGACAGGACGGAGCAAAGGACCTGCCCCCAAAGCTCATAAAGGACAAGCCGGACAAGAAAGCGGACTGCAAAATAAGAGGAAACTAAAAGCGCTCGCAGGGGGCGGCAATTTGTGCGCCTGTGTGGAATTAGGGGATGGTTCAGAGGGCCCACTTACCTTGGGGTTAAGCACAATGCACTTGGTGGGCAGGCCCATGTAGATCTGCGCCTTGACCAGGGCATTTATGACGACAGTCTTCCCGCCACCTGTTGGGCCCACCAACATGGTCGAGTGCCGGGTCATCATGGTCTCGTACATTTGCACCACTTTGTCCTCCTGCCGAGGGCGATGGTGAGGGCGAAGGCGTTACCGTTGTTGGGATTTAGTTGTCATAAATGATGTTGCCCAGCAGGACCAAAAGCGAGGGCAGGAGCAGAAGCAGCAGCGTAAGCATGGCCAGCAGGGTGACATCGCATGTCCAGCAGTTGTCCATTTCCGGCAGGAGCCGAGCGGGCGATGGGCCAACATTTTGTTTGATGAAAGTGGCAAGGATTTTGCCAGGAGTCCGTGAACGGCGTAGATGGAGGAGAGCAGAGAGAGAGAGAGAGTACAAGAAATGGAAAATTGTATTAGTGAAAATTGTCAGAGCTCAGGCTGCGGAGCAGGGCAAAGTTGAAATTGGATGTGGGGCCGGCCAGCCGGGCAAAATGCTTTGTAACATTTCCTTCATTTGCGATTATGCGACATGGCGCAATTTACAAAGTGTCAAAGTGACGACCGGAAGAGTGACATGGCCGACTATGGTTTGTTGCCACTGTCAACACACACACACAACACACACGGCAGTGACAGGGCAGGACACAGGGACACAGGACACTGGGACGCACCTGATCGGGCAGCAGAACATAGCCATCGTTGACCAGGACATGACGCACGGCAGCATTAAAGTCCGGGTAGCCGATACGCGGACAGTCAATACCCGGGAACAGGTCCTTGATAAGTCCCAGGAACAGTGGCACATCCTCGAACACGAACTTGGGGAAGTTCATGTCGCGCAGCACCCGCATCAGCACCACGGCCTCGGGCAGATCCTCCGACTGGCGCTTCATCACGCCCGCCATTCGCAGCACAGAGTTCAAAGATCTCAAGCCCCAATCGTAGTGGCACTGCTTCGATAGCTGAGCCTGAGCCAGGGAGTACAGCACAGTCATCTTCTTGGCCAGCACTTTGGCCGTAAGGAATCCATCGGAGAACAGGGAGATCAAGCAGATCAACTCCAAATCGGGCTTGATGCAGGTCACCGGACGGAAGAGGGCCTTCACCGACTCGGGCAGCTCTGTGCGGCCAGCGTAGCCAGGATTCATGGTCACAAAGACACCGCACTTGGGATCCAGCTTGATCTCAACGCCCTCGAACTAAAATTATACAAAATTATATTTAAAATTCCCTTTTACGTTAAGTTTCCAACCCACCATAAACCTTTCCAATTTTCGTATCAATCCGTTCCTGATGGTCTGCAGCTGCGTGGATATCACACTGAGCACCGAGATGTCAATGCGGTTGAACTCGTCAAAGCATCCCCAGGCGCCGCACTGAACCAGACCCGAGAGAATGGTGCCCACCGCCCGGTAGTCCATGCCCTCGCCGCAATTAGTGACCACACAGAGCAAGCCCATGGCCTTGGCCAGATCCTTGACGGTCTCAGTCTTACCTGTACCCGCAGGTCCGGCTGGGGCTCCGCCCAGATTCATGAGCAGAGCCTGCGTGATGGTTAGATAGATGCGATCCGTGAGAGGAGTGATGACCAGGCGACCATTCAGACCCATGTACTCGTAGCCAAAGTCAAAGCTGCCTGAGCACTGCAGAACGTGCAGGTTGTCATAGAACTTGACCCAGTAGAAGCGCAGCTGACTCTCCCAGCTAAACTCGGCGGCGTCTAGGACATTGTCGCGCACAAAGTTGTCGATAATGTCCCTGGCATGGACATCCACGGTGCACTGGGCCTTGAATTTGAGGCGATCGTTCCTCGACAAATTGGAGCGCACCTTCAAGACCAACTCTTCAATCTGGTAGTTGCTCTTGCCCAGAAAATCCTTCATGGCTCGCATGTTGCCATGGTTCTGGGCCTGGTCAAAGGCCTCCTCCACCTCGGCGGTCCACCAGACTTGACTGGCCGCCAGGCCCACCATGCCCTGGTAGTTCATTAGCCAGTCGGGCCTGGAGAACAAAAACAGAGTCAAAGGAAAATCGAAAGTGCCCAATGACTGTCAATTTAATACAATTGGCCATAAATATGCCCGGCCATGCGCTCCACGGCTTAAACAAAATAATAAATCGCGCGAAATGACAAAATTATACAGTCCGAGGGCAGGAGTGGGTACTGGCTCAGCGCTCAGTTCGAATGCCGCAATGTAAATCGCCGGCCATAAAAGGAATTGGCTGCCGAAGTGTCACTCCACCCAGGGACGAAGGATGCGAAAGAAAGGAGCCGGAACAGAAGCCGGAGCAGGAGGCATAAAATATGTTTTATGCCCAGCTGACGGTGGCACTTACCTTGCAATTTGCAGATCTGTGCCAAAGTCGTAGATGGCCGTCTTGTTTATGAAGCGGTTGGAGCGACGCATTTCGTCCAGCACATCGTTCATCCAGTACTCCACGCGACCCGCCGCCCGAGCTGGGGAGAAAATGGGAGAAGGGAAAAGACAATAACCGCATAAATAAACCCCAGTTGCCAATATCAATAAGTGTATACAACAACAATAAAATGCGGGACGGGGCAATAAGAGCAGAACAAGCAATCATCTCCAGCCATGCTGATGCCCAATGCCGATGCCAACTGGCTTCAAATTAATTAAAAGAAATTGGCCAGATTCAGGCGGGCCAGTCAGGCCAGTCAGCACCGCCAGTCAGTGCCAGCCAGCAGACAATATTGCCATAAAAAAGTTCAATTTTAAAATTGGCAATCAGTGCGTGGATGCTGGATTGTCCCGGTACCTACCGCTTCGCCGGAACTCCATGACCTCGCCCTCGCTGGAAATCATGGCGGTAACAATCGTCTGGCTGCCCTCCTTGACCAGGCGCAGCGACTTGATATTGTCGTACATCTGCGGGCGGCAAGTAAAATGAAAATTGCAAAATCAATGAGAGTGCGGATGCGGAGAAATATTATTTATAAGCCGAATAAATTCATAAAAATTTACCACCGCTCCAAGACCTTCCACCCGGGGTCTGTGCCCATGCATGTGCTGCAGAAATTGGTGTAATTTCCGCCGTGGACATTGGCCAGAACGAATAAACAGTGACATTAACTTTTATGGCAAGTGGCTCCTCCACACACACGCCCCGTCGTACATAAAAATAATGTCACTGGCAGTTTGGCAAATCTGTTGTTGTCACACCAAGCCACCGAAGCCACACCCAAAATCCATACCCCAAAACCGAAAACGAAACCGAAGCAGGCTCCCCGCCCACAAGAACTCGAAGCGGTACCCACCTTAATGATGTGGTTCTGCACTGCAGATGGCTCGCTGCTGCCCAGGATGGAGAGCAGCTCATCGGTGGATATGAAATAGAAACGCGGAAAAATGCGGCGCTTCGAGTCCAAATATTCGTTTAACGACTTCTGACATTTTTCCAAGCCAATGCCCAGACCTTGTATTTCCGGTAAGCGGCCGGGAACTGAGCAGAATGGCACCACTAACGGATTTTTGGCACAATCGACCATGATCTGCAATGGAAGAGGAAGATGAATCAGGAAGCAGGAAGTGGCGAGTGGTGAGTGGTAAGCGGCAGCGCCAGTCAAGGCAGTAAATTATTATGAAGAGCAATGAGCGCAACGACCAACCCAAATACAATCAAACATATTAGAGCAAAGTGGAGAGAGGTTGAGTCTGGGTAATACTGCACCTTAGATGCTCTTTAAAAATATAAGAATATCTTTAACATACTTATTTATATTAGTTTAAATGGAATAAGAGCCTAGAAAATGTAGAAAAAATATTAGAAGTATAAATAACAATTATATAATCCTAAAATGTAGTTTAAAATTTTAATAACAAATAATGTTCAATAATTTCCCATAATTTTAAATTCTTTTAATTGATTTCTAATTTATGGAATAATTAGATAATCAAATAATCATCTCTGCAAACTACAAACTAAAATGTATGCCATATATGTGCAATAATAATCAATAAATCTGTCAATTTTGAAAACAAACTAAACAATCAAATACAAATTGGGGGCTTTAAATGGCACTACAGTTTAAGGATCTTGAAGCCTGTCAAGTCGAGCAGGAGTAGCTCTCCTACTTGAGGGTATAGGGAACTTAACACGAATGTCGAGAGCAAATCAAAATAATAAATCATTTCACAAATGGCATCAAATATGGCGGCAAATGTTACAAATGAAACGTAAAGCAAACGAACGAAGCCAGTGGCTGGCAAGGTTAAGTGAAGTTAAGCGCCTGGCACACACACAGGAGCCTATCCACACTCGCACACCCGCAACACATATACACAGCAGATTGGTTTGTGAAGCAGGCAGTAGTGGAAGGTGAAAGTGCTTGGCGTTTGTAAACACAGCTTCGGCTTACGTTGCGTATGTGTGATGTGTGCCACAAGGCGTGTGATTCCAAGCCAGTGATGTGTGTGTGTGTGTGTGTGCGGCAACACAATTACGCATACACAAAAGCAGTCGTTTGCATGCGTATTATGTTTACCGTTAAGTAAGGAGTCGCCATATTGTCGGCACACATTAAATCAACTCGAATAAATTGTAGCAGACACTAAGTGTGTATTCTGGCCAAGGCGATTCCTTCGGCTCCTCCAAATACCTAATACCCAACACCCAAATAACCAGAACAATCAAATAGCAAGGATTGCCAATTCGCGAATCCAAGGTTCTGTGGAGCTCTCACCCTGCGATAGGCCTTGTCAATGTCATCGAATTTCCGAGCTTCCTCCGGCAGCTGGGTGCGAATGTCGCCGCCTATGAAAATCCCCTCCAGGTAGAGCCATTTCCGCTGGACCAGCAGCCACTCGTCGATGATCTCCGAGATGAGAGCCAGGGTGCGCTCCCATTTGTTCACAGTCTCCAAAAAGGGACCAATGAACCTGAAAGTTATAAGGAGTTAATATTACAAGACTGTAACTTATCCAAACCTGGATACAAATTTAAGAATAGGAAATAACTCACTGACTTGCACCCATTGACTGCAGATTCATGGCATTATCCTCTAGTGTCTGCATTATCTCATCCACCGGCCCCAGCACCCAGCCGCGATCTTCAGCGGCCTTGTAGTGCTTGAACGTCTTGAAGGACATGTTCGCCCAGGTCTCCACCACAGCCTGAACACCGCGCTCGATCTGCAGCTCCTTGATGGCATTAGTGAGGATCTGCTCAGCAATGTCCTGGTACTTGTGCAGCTGCATGGCGAACATGTTCTCCAGCGTAAAGCGAGCCGGTGACATGTCGAAATACTGGCCGGTCTTCTCCATTAACTGCAACCAATGGCGTTCCCTGAGGGCCTCGTTCTTAAGGCTCACCATCAGGGGTACGGTGCCCTTGAACTGCTTCATCTGAATCTCCAGCTGCCCACCAACTGGAAGGGTGCGCACCTGTCGGGAATTGGGGGCACGGTTAGTTAGCTTCTCAAAATCAGCTGAAACAATAATGTGGTTGCCGCCTGCGGTTGCGTCCCCATTTGAATTATGACGAACGTGCGTCCCTGTGGCCGGTGGTTTTTGGTCTCGGTTGTGTTTTAGCTACCCGCTGCCATCGCTGTTGCTGTTGGCCAAAAAGCGCATTCTGTTTGCATGTCGGGCTGTCCGTTTGTTTGCTTATGGAAAATGCATGGCACTCCCATTCAGGGACATAAATTGAATGGCAACAACAGCAACACAGGACTGTCAACAAGTCGATGGCAGGACTGGAGGAGAGGGGAAAAGTGCAGCATCCCGCTGGCATTTTAATTATTTTCAATATTGAACAAATTGATTTACATTTTAGGATGCTGATTATGTAGAGCCTTTCAGTAGTTTGCTTTAGGGCCTGTTGTGCTGCCAGCCGAAATTATGCACAGATAAAACTGCATTAAAATATGTGCGTGTGTCGTGTGATTATATTCAAATTTGTTGGCATCCTCGCCGCTATTTATATTAATCGTGGCGCTTTGAAATATTTGCCATACTAATCTTTCCCTCTGCCGGTTCTCACTACCTAGCTGAAATCCCTTTCCCAGTCCCAATTCCAATCCTAGTCCCATGGGAAATACGCCCACTTCATTTGGTATGGGCGAAAGGCGAAAACTTTTCGACTGCAACAAACTTTTGGCCCGGCCAGCGAAATTCCTCAAAAACTTGTTAGTGAAGTAAATAAATCAATTTGTCATAATCAGTTTAGGTGCAAAATTCTGTCGCTGCAAGGCGTGGCCAGAAAATTCACATTTCTTGTTTAAGTAAAGCTCGAGGCGTGACCATAAAGTATGAGTAAAGGAATGTGCGATACCCAGCAACGTTTATACAAGTATTTAAATTTGAACAGTATACTCAAGCTAGTTGGTAAAAAATACATTCTTAAAACCCTTGAGATTTTTCTAGTATTTCAAAATTTGAATGTTTTTGAGATGGCCCAACATGCTTCAAGCATATGTATATAAAGCCTTCCTGAAACGCCTTTCATAGCGAGTTCACAGTTCAAAAGTACTCTGCTTTTGTTGTTCTGAGGCGTCTGTAATTTTATGAAAATCCAAGCAGGCCGAAAACTTTGTTTAATTGGCAAAGTTTTCCCCCCGAAGACGCTTACCGGCTTGGTCAATTTCCGGAACTCCTTCAGATAGCTCTCAACGCCCTCGGTCAGCACGTTGGGATCCAGGTCGGCCCACAGGGTCTTGCCCCAGCCCTCGCGAGCGAACTTCTGTGCCTTGTATAGTTTGTACAGCTGTAGGGATGGGATACGATATACAAATTGAAGTGATCTTCTGGATGATATTGTTATATATATAGACCTGCTCTAGACCCTCGTACTCGGTTTGCACGCGCGAAAACTCATGGTAGTCCACCATGGGCATGTCGAAGAGTCGCTCTGCATTGGCCAGCTCCTCCCGACGGGCCTCCCGCTCGGCTATTTTCTGACCATATGGATCCATTAGCCGCACGCCGCGCTCCAGCTCAGGACCCACGGATCCCGGGCCATTTTCATCATAATCCTTGATAAAGTCTGCCAGCTAAAGGAAGAGAAGAGAAGGCGGTTAGTGCAAGAGCAGGACACGCGGCCACCCCACCACATCCGTCTTGCGTCCTAATTCAAATGATAAACACTTCAAGTTAATTCATTTTACGCTGACGACAGCGCCGTTGTCGTCGTCGTCGCCGCCGCTAACAATTGACAATAATGGTTGAGCGCGCGGAAAAATCCAATTAAAATGCCATTGAAAGGAAATAATAATGGGAGGAAACAAAACAGAATTGCAGAGAAAGAACGCAAAATAGCGGAAATGCAAAGTCGGCAGCCTGCGCCTCCCGTTGGTCCCAGCCCTAATCCCATTGCCCGCGGACATCCCCTTTCTCTGACAACTTACATCATCGCAGAATTCATCGATTTCGACGGAAGTCATGTCGGCGAATTTCTGCTTAATTGGTTGCAGCTTCTCCGAGCGGTACAGGGCCGACAGGAACAGCCGCTTCCATCGCTTCTCCAGGTGGTGGGCCATCAGCAAATCCTCGTAGGGGAACTGCAATGGGAGTTTGGGAGTTGGGGAATTGAATACCGAGTGCAAATAAGTGAAACGCACATAAAAATTAAGCAAAGGCAGTCGGTGCCCTTCAATTACCGCTGAGTGCAAATAATAATCATGAAAAGTGCCGAAATTCACTAACGACCAGCGAAGCGTGGTGCTCGGGCGGGTCCGCCCCCTTAATCCGGCGACCCGTAACCCGTAACCCACAGCCCTTAACCCTCAGAGTCCACAGAGAAAAAAAAACTATAGCACTGCTAAAGCTTTCAGGGCCGACACCGCATAAATTTTCATTTGGCCTTTGCAGCAATTGCAATGCCAATACGCACAAGTGAGGGTAAAATATTAAGTTGAACTATTAAATAAATTTAAAATACAAATGTATGTTTGAAAGCTTAAAGAAGGTGAAGGTTAAATATTAAGTTTTTTTTTTTAAATTTTTATGTTAATTGAAAATCCAAATTAACATGGTTAAAATGCAAAGGAAAGTAGTCTATAAGATCTTATTTTTTTCTTTAAATCACTTTAAAAACCCCCTGAATACTATGTTAAAATATGAATAAATTTAAACTATTTCAACGACCATATCTGTATCTGCCGCTGTGTTTCTGTGCCTGGCTGCTTGCATTCATTCGTTCATTAATTTATATAAAATGCAAGTTAATTCCGTTTTGTCTGGCCAAAGCTAAGCGACGTCGCCGCCGCAACGGAATGCCATCAATAAATGAACGGACCGTAACGGGGCGAACGGAAGAGAGCAGACCCAAAAAGGCCAGCACGCAGGACGTAGGAGTTGGCTGCTCTGTTTGGTTGGGTCCTAATCTGGACTCTGGTCTGGCTGCATTTACGTAACCATTTGTGGGGAGTCCGCCGAAAGCGGAAAGCCATTTCCAAATGGTCCTGCCAGACCGACCGCCAAATATGCATATGTAAACAGAAATAGAAACAGCGGCAGTCGCAGTTTGGGCGGGGGTCCGATGGGATTTTTGTAAAACTGCTCATTTGAATACACAAATAAGCGTCATTGGTGGCAGACTTAAGCAACTGTCATTAAACCGAGGGGTTGTGGAGCTCTTAGGAGGATTGGATTTGAGGGAAAAGAGCAGCAACCCGAGAGAAATTTTAAATCCTGTCTTACCAAAATTGTATGCTCGCTCAGAATGGTGAATGTCTCCTGCATTTCGTGTATCTTCTGCTCGTTGGTCAGCGTCGTCGACTGCACCGTGGCAATGGTCTGCATCACCAGCTTGAAGTCATCCAGCTCACGTGTGGTCTTGTTGAGATTCAGGCTAAGGGTCTGCCGCAGATTTGCACAGATTAGTGGGAGAAAATCTAGCTAGCTGGGTCCAGGACTCACTTTGATTTCGTTACGCATTGCCCTCATGTTGTCGTTGACATGGCGCAGGAGCTCCTCGCCCAGCGTAGTGCACCAGTCCTTGGCATGTTGCGTTATGCTATCCAGCAATGGCTGCAAATTTATGCGCACACACTTGACGTCCTGGTACTTGGGCAGGGTGTCCAGGGTTTCCACGATGGACGAGTAAAATGTAAATTTCTCATCGATTTCCATGAGCGTCACCTGTTTCTCCACAAACTTCTGGCATATGAAGCTCTTCTCGTACGCCCACAGATTGAAGTACTTGCGGAATCTACCAGGTAATGTCTTAATCTCTATGACTAACTTGATGGATAAATTTATACTCACTGGGACACGAAGCCCTTAGCCTCGCCGGCGATTCGTATGGCCAATTCGTGGATATTTATAACCAGCTCCACAATGGACTTTATTTGGATAATGTCCTCGTAGTAGGTGTAGTTGTACTTGAACTGCTTGCCCATTTCCACCGGGGGAACGGCTATGCAAGTGCTGGTCATCCAGCGCGTAAAGATCCTCAGGCTGAATGAGTTCGGGTTAAAGATGGTCTTGGTTTAATTTTCCCAACTCACCGCGAGATATAATCCTTGCAGGCGCTCACAATAGTGTGCTGCAGCTCCTGCACCGAAGGCTCTAGGACAATCTCCGACATTAGCAGAGCCGCATTCACCTCGAACATGGGTTGGTCCGAGAGCAGGCGGCCAATATAACACTTTAGATTGGCATAGGTCATGCTGCCAAAGAGGGTTATTGTCTTAAATGAGGTGTATTTACATCTCGCAACAGTAACTTACTCGACAATGCACTTGAAGGTCTCCTCTTCCCAGTACTCGTAGTAGGTTTTCATGCGGTCCGATCGGCCCGAAAATGTGCCCAGCACCAGACTCTCCAGCTTGATCAGCACCGGGCCCAGGGAGTCGTATAGCTTCTTCATCTGCGCCGCCTTGCGATTCCGCGAAGCCTCCAGAATCTCAAAGTAGTCCTGGCAGGGATACACCATTTGGCCGCATGAATGTTCCCCTTTTGCCTCGGCCTGGGCCTCTTTTTCCACGGTAAAAACCGTCACACTTTCGCCAGTCGTCGATTTAAATCTCTGCATGGATTTTCGGTCTTGAATGCTCTCCGATGGTGAGCCGCGCGGGTCACCGCTGTCCACCACCATTTCCTCATCCAAATTAAACAGGTTGAAGCTCTTGATCATATCGATGCGCGACCGCAGATCGAGGCGAATAAAGTTGATTTGGGACACTATGGAGGTGAGTTTGCGTAGCTGAGAGTTGATTTGATCGCAGAATTTGCCAATGTTAAACGACGTCCAGGTGTACCGACCCACGCCCATCTGGATGAAGAGTTCCGTGTCGTAGATGTGGCCGCGCAGGAATATCACCTCGGAAATAGACAGGTTGTTGATGATCGCCTTGTACCGATCGATCACTTGGGTCACTCGCTCGTAGTCCTTAAAGAGCAGCTCCTTCTTCATGATCGCTGTGCGCAGAACCGCGGGCAGCGTGAAGCCCAGGTGTTCGAACTGCTGGGCCTCGAACAGGGTATCGAAAACCTCCCGCTTTATGTTCACCCTGAAGTCCATATCGAACTCGATCAGGGTCTTGTCGCCAACTAACTCGCGCCAAATGGGCAACATGTACTGCGACTCGGCCCGTTGGAGCACTAGAAAGGGAACAAGGAAGCGACATTAGGAAGATAAATAGCTTCCGGCTTTCCAAGACTTACATTCGCAGCTCTTAACGCAGTGCTTATCAAAGGCCGTGACATCCTTTGGTTTCTTGTCCTTGACGAACTTTATAAAGTTGATGCACTCCTGCAGCTGCCTGTTGGCCTTCCGGGTGTTGCTCACCATCCACATGATCATGGCCACCAGCACGGTGAGCTTGTTGATACGGCACATCAGTTTCTTTTGGGAGGTGTCGCCCACCAGCAAGGCATCGTCTTCCGACGAGGATCCGGACTGAGTGATCGAATCCACAGAGCTATAGACACTCAAGCCTTCCGAGCCTACGGATTTCAGGCTTGGTGCCTTACGAGGCTCATCACCGCCGCTCATAGTTTCCCGTGGCTTGGCCTTCAAGGTTTGGATGGACTCGGAAATGTAGTTCACTGTGGGTCACATTAACAAGTGTTACTCTTTATCAAATTATAAGGACTAAAACCTACTTGTGGCCTCCTTGCATATACCAATGCTGAGGATGTTGGAGCGGTTCGCGGTGTTCACCATATAGGTGGCATTCTGTATAAAGTTGTCAAAAAGAACCTTCTCGAACTGGAACATAGTGGTCATCAGCTCGAAGTACTGCTTGAACGAGGTGCGCTTCAGGAAGCTGTTGGCAATGGCCGGCTCATCCTCCACTCGCTTGAATGCCAGCACGGAGTTCTTAAGCTTCTTGCCCAGCAAGCGTGTCCAAAATATGGCACTAATCTTGGCCGGCTGGTGCTTTGCCATGGGCGGGCTCTTTTTCAGTTTCTGCAGATATTTAATATATATTAATTTTGTAATTGTAAAAAGTAAAGCCATTCAAACCCACCGTGAAAACCCGGTCGACAGTATTAATCTCGGTCACAAAGAAGCGCAGGAGATTCTCGTGCTTGGTGGCCACAAACTCCTGCAGAGCCTGCCTAGTATCGATGTTCATGGCATTGATGACCAGGTCCAGACCCTTCTCTGAGGACAGCAGCGAATTGATGCTCTGGTCAATAACGTTCTTGGCCTCATTCTCCACGCTCTCCAGCCGCTTGTTAAATTGCTCCAGCGAGTACTCCCAGTTTTCCCAGTTCCCCGGTCTGAACATGTCATAGTCCACGCTCTTGATCAAATCGTCCAGCATGCGATATACCTTGCGCATCAGGTTGTCCACAATCGAAGGGTCCCCAATGCAGGCCTTCAGCCGGTGTCCAAAGAGATTCTCATACTGGACAAACACCCTTCCCACGTAGGCAATGTCCACGGCCACGCGGTGGATGTGATTCACCTCGTTGAAGAGTGCCACGCTGTCGAATTCCCAGCGGGAGCCAGCCCCCGAGTCCTCGATGTGCTGGCGACTCAGCTTGTAAGCCTGCTTCCAGCAGCGCAGCAGGTTGGCGCAGTTGGTGGCCGTTTCGTGGGTGTATGTGGCGGAGTATCTTTTTATTATGGTATATAAATAAGTAAACATGTAAATAGTAATAGTAATGCTTTTTACTTACTTAAAAATATTCTCAAAGTTGATGATGCCCTTCACTTTCTGGACAAAGACATTGGAGATCTGACAGAGCAGGACTTGCATCTCGGGATCGCGGCAAAAGTGACTGGACATGGTCCAGATGTGCCGCAGACCCACCATAATATTGGGTATCTGCAGCACCACCATTTTGAAGCTCTCATAGCTGCGCACTTTCTATAAAAATAATATAATAGATATTACATTATTATACTTCGTTCGCGTCAACTTATAAAGCGATAAATTATAGACACCCTGGTTTCTAGTTCCAAAAGCGATTGTAACTTGGCGAACCAGTGTTGCGAAGTGCGGAAAACTATCAAAGTTGTAACCATTCTTAAATTTGTTGAAATTAAAGGTTTACTTACAATAGAAAGATATAAGTAATATTATTTCTCATTCTTTTGAATATGATTTAATGATTTTCTATTAAAATACAAATCTGTGCTTTAGGGTTGCAGTATTTTTTGTTCAACTCTTTGGTTCATTTTGGATATGTCAAATTTAATTGTCGTTTCGCCATTTATTAGTCTAAACATTTACGAAATGAAGGAACTAAATTAAAGTAACATTCAAGTTTTCAAAATTAAGCAAAACTATGTGTAAGTATGGAACCCAAAAATTAATAATTTTAAACCACACACTCACTTCCAGATAATCCGTAATGGTGCCCAGATAATCGGAGTTCTCCTTGGCCAATTTGAACCTGGCCTCTGTTGTCTCGAGAATTTTTCGCCACTCGACCAAAACCGGTGACTTGTCGTCCTCCAAACGCTGCAGCACGGCCAGCACAAACTCCGTCTTCAGCTGCTCCAGCGTTCCGTAGAGCTCCACCTCCATCTTGTGCCAGTAGCGGTACTCGGCCATCGGCGTAAAGTCGTCCAGCTTGGCGTCCGTCAGGGCCTTCATGGTCTTCCTGAGGTACTTAATCCAGCCGTCGACCACCTCCTCCAGCTGCTGCTGGCTGTACGTTATCACCAGATCCATCCTCTTCGGGTCCACGGGCACCCGGATGATGGCGTCCTCGAACTCGGTCTCCTCCTGACCTGGCAGTATGTAGGACGAGGGCAGACTGAATGCCCAGACGATGTGGTTGATGGTCCACGTGATTTCGCCCTGGAAGTCCTCGATCTCCTGGAGTATCCGCCTCTGGATGGGCGTAATGCGCGGCGGTGTGGCCTCCTCGGCGGCGTGCTCGGCCTCCACCTTGGCCTTTGTTTCGCTGAGCATCTTCTCCCAGCGCTGGGCGATGGTCAGCTTCTCGGGCTTGACTACCACTGCACATGAATAGAAGAAATAGAGTTAATAATGTTTAAGTCCTTTTTAAAAAAGAACTGTGAAATTTAAAAAATTATATAAGTTATAAAAATGTATTTTCCCAAGTTTTTGCTTGAAAGTATTCCCTTTTCGATTGATTTATGCACTTACCTTCTTCTTCGGAGGACGACAAGTGGGCCACAACCATGGCATCTCCTTGGGACTCCTCTTCCTCCTCGGGCTGTGCCTCCGGCTTTTTGGCCTTCGCCTTTTTGGCCGCTGCCTCCATCTCCTTCTTCTTCCTGCCGCAGAACAAAAAAAGTAGCAGAAGGAGTGGCAAATAAACAAACAAACACAATTAACGGCGGCCGGAATGCAAAATTAACACAAAGCGTAATGAAAGGCTCCCCCGATAAGCAAAATGAGCAACAAATACGAGGGGCCTCCGGACAACAAAGCGTAACAAAGGCTACTCCGCTGGTCACGGGCGACGACAAGGAAGAACCCAACTCCGGGCTTCAGGCTCCGGCTCCGGGCTCCTGCGTTGGCATTTTTTAATCTGCAGAGGCTCGAAAAGCGAAAAAGCAAGAAAAAATAAAATAAACCCGAAATGAAAGGGGGAAAATTTTAACAGTGGCGGTCAAGTGGCATTCGCCATTCGCGAGGCGGCAATGAGAGGCCAATGCAAGGATGAATGAGGCACGCCAGGATGTGCCATAAATGCTGCCTGCCAAACAAATGGAAAAATGGCCAGAAGACAACACAGAGCGACGACAACGGCGATGGTGGCGCCGCGCCGCTGATGGTAGCATGAAATCCGATTAAAAATAAAAATTTCTTATCGGATGCGCTGTAATTTATGTGCGAAAAGGGTTCTGCAGGAGCGGCAGGATAAAAAAGGCAACTGTGGCCGCTGCGATGGTAACCAGCGATAAACGCAAAACAAAGGCAAACAGAAAATTTGCACCGAAAAAAAATCGAGGAAAAAATGAAACAGAAAGGGAGCCGGAGCCGGAGAAAAAAGAAAGCCCACATTCACAATCGGAGCCAGTCACTCTCTCCACTCCGGCAGCTGGAAACCAATAAAGCGCGGGAGCAGCAGCAGCCCTCCAACAGCGCTCCTCGTATCTGCAATCGGAGGAAGGGAGGTGGGAGCCAGCGGAGCAGCGAATGCCGCTCGTCCTGCCTTTGTTAAAAGTTAAATACTTTTGTTCTTTAAGCGCTCTCAAACGAAATTCCGATGGTTTGGATAGCTCCAATAGACCCGGTCCCGATTCCTTGGCCTCGCTGGATATATCCTCGCCGGCATCGCCTGCTCCGCCACCGCTGCCACCAGTTTGCCCCTCATAACTGTCCATTTGCTGGCTGTCCGCTGTGGCCGGTTCGCGAAATTGATATTGAATGGCTTTGCTGTAAACCTGCAATGGAGATGGAGTTGCATATGTACAATGGAATCAAAGTTGGAGTGCCTGGGGCTGCGGGCCTGCGGTCTGTGCAGACTTTCTAATTGATTCGGTGCCCGAAAAAACAGAGTTTTGGGCAAAAATTTTCCAATTTATTTTCATGCTAAGCTAATATTATGGCAGCGGACCGCAGAATTCGCAAGGCCGCGTCTTGGGCGGCAGCCTAATGGAAACCATAGCCCATTTTCGGGGGGCTATGATGAAGCAATTTGCGTTGGCGGTCACCGCTCAAGGCTCGGTTCAGTAGGCGTGATGCCACGCCCCCTGAAAGCACCCCTCCCACCCCGAAACACCAGAAAATCCAACCGCCAAAGCTTGAAGAGCCGCTCAGTGAAGCGGAAAAATCTTGCGGCACAGCGGGCATTTTGATAGATGACTGCCTTGTTTCGGGAATTAATTACAATTCGTCACAACATTTTGTTTTTGCGGTTGGAGAATGGACCCCGGGTCGAGGGAAGGACATCCGGGAAGGACAAGCGGACGAATGGTTGGACGAGTGAGAAGGCTTGAAACAATGGGAGATGGCCTTAAAGTCGTTGATTGATTGAACAACGGTTTATGGTGTGTAAAATGAGCGAATCGGGTGCAAATTTGAGTGATTTTGGTTTTCGTCGAATTACTGATGCGTCTTTTAATGTCCGATTACGGCGTACTGTCCGGGGTTCCGGACCTTGGAGGCTTACCAGGTTTAAGTCGTCGCGCAGCGAGTTGATAAGTGACCCTCGCACAGTGCCAATCAGGAAGTACAGCGGCATTTCCGCAAAGCATTTCTGTACATCATCGAACCACGCTGAAAGGACATTGAGGTTAACAAATTACAAGGATGACAAAATTGATGGGTTATAAAAGAGAAGCAATGAAAGCGTTTAAACCGCAGTCTTTTAAAAAATATTTTCGGCATTCCAGAAAATTTCTATAAATATTTTTTGAAATTATTTGTATTAAGTTAAATCTTCAAGAGAGCATATAGAAAAATAAGAGTACAATTTGCTTATTTTATAAGTATAATTTTATTAAGTGCTACTTACGAATCTCCCTTCTGTCCTTCCGTGTTATGTAGACGTATTTAATTTTTGGGTCGAGGTCCTCGGACTGCATTTCCCCAAAGTGGCAGTGCAGTTGTGGCGTCTTCACATACGCCGGTACGAGTTTCTGTAATTTATTATTATCTTTAGTGATTTATTTTATTTTTATTTCAATTTGAATTTGCTTGGCTATAAAATTCTTTCAATTAAGAACGTCTTCTGTGCTTACCTTCACCTCCACGTAGACCGGCACATAGCTGGGCGCCTTCTTCTTCTTGCGGCTTCCTTTTGGGGGGAGAAAAGGAGGCAGGATGCGGTGCATTAGCGGGGTGCGAAATGGGCGTGTCAAAATGAAGTTGGCGAATGCAGCCCCGCGATTACGACTGTGATTGTGATTGAGATTGATGGGACGGAACAAAGTGCAGTGGCGGTGGAATTTGCATTGTGGCAACTAGCTCTGGCTTCTCCATTTGAATGCAATGAATGAGCCGGCGAAACTTTGCTCCTATCTCTGGGACAGGCAATGCGGCATCAAATGAGTTGGCTCTGCTGATGCTCTGCCGCTCCTTCCGCCGAGCAGTTTCAAATTAAAAGTTACAAAAGAAATGAATTTCAGCTCGGGCCAACGAAAATGAGGCCCTTAAATATTTATGATGTGAAGTGGGCAGCGCGAATCAAAGTGTGGACCAAGATTTTCGTTTGATATTAAGTTTGGACGGGCTAAAAATTTATGCATCGCTAAGAATGGAAAATGGCGAGTGAAATGAAGGAGGAACAAAACGGGGGAAAACTAAAACTTTGAAATTAAAATCTTTTTCTGGACAGGCACAAAGGAAAACTCCTACAGTCATGCATCATATTTACCGTTTTCCGTATCGGAGCTGGCTGTAAAAGTTAATGGAAAGTGTGTTATGTGTGTGGAAATCCCAGTAAAGGCTAAGACCCGGTACTTATTTCTGTTAACAAATTGGCTTAAAAGTGTTCAAAATACATCGATTAAAACTCTTAAAAACCATTCCTAATTTTTAGAGTGAATCAATTAATCAATTAATTTTTTTAGTAAACTGTGCTGGGTCGGTCATTCATTCTACTCACGCCGCGATCGAGCTGAGCTCTTGGCACTGCCGGCTACGGTGGCCTCCTCCTCGCCTTCCATCTCCCCCTCCACCTCGGCATCTGTGGTCTCGCCGCCTGTATATGTGGCTTCCTCGTTGTGCTCTTGATCGCCACTCGCTGGGGCAGCTGCCTCATTCTCGTTGGTATCCTGGCCACCCTTCTTGCGTCCTTTTCCTGCGGCTGCTGCTCCCGCGGCCTTGCCGGTGGACTTGCCGCCTGCCATCCGTCCGCCATCGCCCTTCTTCTTGCCCTTGCCCTTCTTCTCGGGCAATAAGGTCTTTGATGGCCGGGGCACCTCTTCCAGCACTGTGATTTCCTCCTCTATAAGCTTGTCGTAGAAGGTGCGCCAAAAGAACATGACCACGTAGGGCAGGTCGATCTGTGACTCGTAGCGACGCTGAAAGAAGGCGTCCACGGAGGGCATATTCTGTCGGATCAGGGTGTTCACATAGATGGGATCAAAGACGCCCAGCTGATTGGCAATGAGGGTCTTCAGCCAGACGACGCGGGGCTCATCGTTGCTTATGGAGGTAGTCGAGACGTGTGCCGTGCTTCCCGAAGCGGAGGTGGCGTCGAGCGACATTTTCTGGCCGGAAGAGAGTTGGTCGTGGCTTATTTGAATAGGTCCTTGTGTAAGTGGTTTGTGCGTGGTTGGCGGGTTCTGTTTCTGTTCCTGGTTGCGGGTCCTTTGCTTGCTCTCTTTGCTTGTTTGCTGGCCGCCTCCTGCACATCAAACGTTTGCCTTGATTTCGTTGGATTTCTTAGTTCGCCTGGCAGCCAACCTGGCGGATGCGCAACCACCTTTCCGTTTTTGTTGTTCTTTCAATCAATTTCAGCTGCCGCTGTGCAGTTGCGTTCGTTTCGCCGCTCGTGTTTACTTCTGGGCGTCTGAAAATCCTTTTGTGTATCCCAGGACAACAGCTGCGGCTGCAACTGCGACGTTTCGGAGGCGGGGGCGGGCACGGTGGCCGTGCCAACTGGCAGGCAGCCCGTCTAAGAGCAAATATGAATGCCTCGAAATGATGCTTTTGGCTCACGGAACCACACGTTTACAACCACACACACACACGGATACACAATTTGTTAACAACGTTTGATGAAAGATATTTTCATTTCCTCGCCTCCGTCTCTAGACTGTGGCCGGGTTACTTTGATTCGAATAAAGTTGTGTTGTTTATGTTGCTTGTTTTGATTCCGCATCCCGGTTATTGCTGTTGCCTTGGCCGCGTTGTTAGGTTAACCCACCCAGGCACCACCCCCTCGATTTAATGTAATTTTCTGCCGCTCCTGCTCCACATCCCCTTGGCTACCTGTCAGCTGCAACATGCAACAGTCGAATGGCATTGCTCTTACACCAAAAGAAAAAGACGAATAAAAAATGAATAAGTCGTAGTTATTAATCTTAAGAACATTTTATTTAAAATTTACTATATAAAACTGCAAAAACTACTAATGTACTTTAATCGGTGAGGCTCATAGATAGCTCATAAAAATCTCTTACGGCTTTAAAATTTATTTGGTTATTTAACTAAATTTCTTATTTAACTTCTCCCATTTTTAGACCACTTAAAGTTCTTCTTATTTATTAATTTTTTTCTCCAAGTGCACCAAGTTATGAAGCGCACGCCGTTGCGTAAACAAAACACGCAGCTCTGACTTAATGGCTATGCACATTAGCAACGTGCCAGGGACGTTGCCGCTTTGCCGCAGTTGTTAGTTGCCAGGGCGTGTGGGCTACGGGCTACCAAGCTAACGGGCTACCGGGCCAGGTCAAGTAGCCTGGGAACGTGGTCGCTGGCTCAATAACTGTATAAGACCATAAATGGAAATATTTACTCGGCACCGTCAACACGGCAAAGTGAGTGGCTGCAGTAAGTGAGTGGCGGCTGTTGGGGGTGAAGAGGCAAAGCAGGCTAAGTTGGCTAAGTGCAAGTGCAAAAGTCAACTTTGCCATTTGAAATTGCCTAACAACCGACTGGCAAGCTCTTTGATGACTTTACTAAAAGTGCATATAGCCCGGTTCCCCCATCGTCATTTCCCCAACGAAGTTCAGAGTCAATCAGTGAGCCACCAAATAAAGGTGATTGAGAAATCAATTCCAGAGGATGCCATTGATTTTTCATTAATTCAAAGATAAATTTTAAGATAACTTCTAAGATTTTCCACATTGTGGGGGAACTGGTTATCTAGGTAATTTTTTTTTTAATAGACTGGCTCACATACACTTGAGAAAAAGTTTTATATAGAATAGAATATTATATAAATAAGGCAAAAGCTAATAAAAGTCTTCCTTAAGAATCTGAAAGATACCCAAATACAAAGCAAGTTTTAATTTCCCAATAGTCTCAGCACTCGAATCGCTCCAATTAATTCAAATTTAAAATATTCTCACCCTGTATCTGAGGTGCTTGCTGATATTTCCTTAGACCCACATCCACCGCTCACCCAATTGCCTTGATCTATCGAAGCCGTCGGAGCGAGGACAAGCCAGCTCAATACTAATTAAAATAAATGAACATTTACCTTTACACACGCACACACACACACCTGGGTGTGGTGGGTGGCTAAGAGAGTGCGAAAGATTAGGTGACGAGCCAGGGGCAACGGAGACATCATTAAAATGCATGGTTCAAACGGTGCGTATACTTAATATAGATTGGATTGAGGGTGTGTGGACGGAAGGATGGGAAGGGAGGGGAAGGAAGAACCTGGATGAGTTGGCTCCTTCGTACGCTTGCGGTGACTGTAATCTTTATGCGTCATGTTTTTATTTGTATTTATTATTGCGTCTGCGGAGAGAGAGCGGAGTAGCGAAGAGCACACTTTGTTTGCAGGTGAAATATTCCACGCATCTAGCGAAATGAGAATTTATTGACTTCGCTTGGTATAAGGATGTTTCCACGGAAATAAATACACTATGTACAGATATTTTAGATTTTAACATTAATTAAATCTCTAATTTGGAGAAAATCC